>PVJH01026089.1:0-30542 GCA_004026705.1 Nesogale talazaci | reverse complement strand
AATCCCCATTCTCCCAATGTCTGAGGCCATGGAAGGCCCCTTGGCCAGGAAGAGGCCCTACCTTGCCGCCGGGCAGGAAGCGGGTAATCCTGTCCCGGGCCTCATCGGCTGCGTGCTCCACCAGGGCCAGGACGTGCTCCTCGGCGGTGCTGTCCGTCAGGCTGCAGGCGTTCCCCTCAGGCTCAAACACGCAGCTGCAGGGGAGGGCACGGTCACGCTGGCCCAGAGGCCCACACGCGTCCCACTGCCCGCTTCCCACACTTGGCTGCCTCGTGCCGAGGCGTGGCGCTTTAGAGCAGATGGAGCCAGGAAGATGTCCGGGACATGTGCCATGTCTCCATCGGTTGAGAGCCATGAAAGGAGAGCATGTCGGCAGCCTCCCCGCTGGGTGCAGGGGCTGGGGAGGAGGAGACTGAGGGAGGGCATGGCCCGGAGAAGGCAGCCTCCCTGCTTCACAGGGTTGAGCTGGGCTGGTCCCTCAGAGGGGGGTCTGGGCCTGCCCGGTTGGCAGTGTGATGGGAGAGGGCCTGCTGTGTGGAACCTCCAGCCCCGCCGCCAGAGAGGGCCATGTCCGTTCTCATCCAGAGCAAGGCCCCTGCTTTCCCAGGGCCGGGGCCTCTCGGCCAGTTCAGCTGGTGTGAGGACCAGAGGAGCAGCGAGGGGTCTGCACGACCCAGCCAGGCCTGCCTGCTCCACTGCACACCAACACTGACATCAGGGGACCCTGCTGGCGGCCTCAGAGACCACCACCAAGCCAGCCTCAGCACCATGCAAAAGGGGACCATCGCCCAAAGATGGTCCCAACCCCGACCCCTTGGCAGGGGCCGTACAACAAGGGCTGGTTTCAGAGGCTGTCACAACGTCACCAGACAGGATGGCCAACCAGTGGGAGGACCAAGTCTCTCCATCATCTGTGTGGGCCTGACCTGGGCCCAGGACAGGAGACAAGCCCAGGACCCCTTCGGTGAGGGCTGGAGGCCAACCTGTTCCTGCATGGGCGCCCGCTGGGCCAAGAGGTGGTGCTGTGAAATCCTGCAGCCTCATAGTGACCCTGCAGGGCCAGGAGAGCCTGCCCGGGTCTGAACCCCCTAGGACCGCCAGCTGGACAGCAGCACTGTCCACTCCTCCTGCCCCAAGGACCAGCGGCCAGCACTACACCTACATCCCAACACCTGGGAGAGAGCATGTGTGGGCATGCAGCCTTCCAACCCGCGCGTGCCTGAGCGGGCTCAGCTCGGCAAGGCTGGAGTCTGCTGCCCGACTGACCGGTGTGCCCACTGGCTGCCTACAAGGCGGGGGGCGGGGGGTGTAAACGGGGCTGGTGAGGTGGGAGAGCATGGTGGATGAGTCAGTCCACTCTAGGACGTGGGGGGATACAGCATGGCAGACGGTCATTAGGGCAAGGGGACGTGGCAGTGGGGGCAGCAGGGTGGAGAGGGAAGGGGCACAGGTGAGCAGGGGTAGGCGTGGCAGAGGCCCCTCGGGCACTGGCTCTGGCCGTGGCTCCCTCATGGCCTGGCCTTTACCTAAGGGCTTCTTTACTGGGCTTTTTGGATTTCTTGGCCGTCTCTACTTGCACAGGCAGGACTTCGGGCACCGGCTCCTCGACGGCCGTGTCCTCGCTGCCCAGGAGCGCGGCCTGCTGAGAGAAATCCATGTCCTGCATGAAGGACACGCTGCGCTTCAGCGCTAACAGCCGCTCCTAGAATCAGAAAGCACAGGGCGCCCGCCTTTACTCTCCCTCGGGGCAGCGCGAGCACGGATGGATGGCGCGGCCTCGGGCCTCCCCTCCCCGGCCTCCCCTCACCTGCTGTCCCTCGCATGCACCCGGCTCCCCGGGCCTCAGGTGGGGCATGCAGCGCGGCCGGGCTGTGAGTGGGCGCGGGGGGCGCCTGGAGGAGGGCGGGCGGTGAGCGGGCGCCTGGAGGAGGGCGCCTGGAGGAGGGCAGCAGGCGGGGCGGGGCGGCGGCGGGCCCTACCTTGCTCATCATCTTGAAGCCGGCGTGCAGGATCTTCTTGGCCAGCTTGTAGTACACCGTGTCGGGCCTGTTGTAGGTCATGGCGTTGTCACACATGAGCTTGAAGTCTGCCTGGAGGGAGAAGAGGTCAGTGGGCAGCGCCATGCCAGCCTGCTCTGGTCCGTAGGAGGGCTCACAGTGGGGTGCCAGACAGCCTGCCTGCCTGCCTGCACTGGGAAAGCCAACTTCTTCAGGACCACTGTCCTAAAGGTCCCTGGGTCTCAGAGCCATGGGCTTGTGAAGCTTCTCTGCCACAAGCAAACACACAGTGCTTTCTCCCCCTCCGGGAGGCAGTCGGATGCTTGGGAGGGGAAAGGCGGCAGAGGGGCAGCGGGCCGGAGGACCTGAGGAAACAACGCCCACCCCAAGACCTCCCATCTTGCTGGGAGCAGACAGCCTCCTCTTTCTCCTTGGAGCAGAGAGCTGACCGTGCGGCTAGCAGTCCCTGTGCCGGTACAGGGGCCAACGTGCACCAGATAGCCCTGACTGCAGCCATCCTGCCATGGCGGGGACAAGGAACGGCGGGTGGCCGGGCCTCCACTTACCTTAAACTCCGTGACGGACTTGTACTCCTGGGCGGCAATCTTGTCCTTCATCGTGCCGAAGTCCATGGGGTGCTTGATGATCATGGAGTAGCCCGGGGCAATGGCGTCTGTGACGGGGAACGCGAAGAACCCATGCGGATCTTTCCTGAAGACAGAGACGGAGGAGCTACTGCCGGGGACACGCCAGGGTCCCAAGAAGAGGCAGAGTCGCACCCAGACCTCATTGACCAACACCTTAAGGCTGCTTCTTACAAGCAGACAACGACAGAGCGTATCCTCTGGGGTTGTGATGCCTGTTTTGGAGACGCTGCACGTGGAATAGGGGAGGTCGGAGAAGAACGGGCGCACCTGAACCAAGACATTGGCGAAGAGTATCGGAGGCACCAGGACTGCCAACAGAACGAACCCGTCTGGGACAGGTACGCCCGGGGACCCCACGGGGCACGGTGGCGAGACTTGTCTCCCGGCCGGTGGACAGGCTGTCCAGAGACCTGGCCCGGAGAAGGGCCTCGTGCTTGCTGAAGCGGAGAGGCAGCAGGTAAGAAGAAGCACCCTGCTAAGATGGGCTCGAACACAAGACTGTGCAGAGGGGACAGGATGGGCTGTGGCCATGGCCGGAACCAGCTAGATGGCACCTGGCGACAACAGCCCCACCAATACCCGCGGCCCGGCTCTGCTCTGCCCAGAAACTGAGGTCTATGGGCGCCCGCCCCCTCCCCCCACCCCCACCGGGAGAGTCCGAGAAGGCGCCCGGCCCAGGAGGGCGGTGAGCCTGAGAGGGGAGAACAGCAGGGCTGAGTGGCTGCCTCTGGTCCTGCATTTCCCAGCAGGCCTTGTTTCGGAAGTGCGGCTTCGGGAGACTGCCGCTTTGAGGGGCACACGCGGCGGGCCCCCTGCCACTGGACAGCACCCAAGGCCTGGGCTCCCTGCTGCCGTGGATGGGCCTCCAGGGCATGCCAGGCTGTCTCCTGAGGGCAAAGTGACCCCAGCAGACCCACTGGCAGAACGCCCACCAGCAGCGCCAGGGAGGAGAGGGAGGTCGCCGCGGCTTTGCCTGTCCCCCATCCTTCCAGCTTCTCAGCTTGGTGGGGGGCGGGGGGCGGGTCCCGTTGTTTGCATGTCTCCTCTCTCCTCTCCGGGAGGGCAGCTCTTGCCCAGCAGACCCGCGCCTGCTTCGGGGAGGGGGGGCGGCAAGCTTCTGCATGCCCGCAAAGGTCATTCACTGACTGGGTCTTTCTCGTTTCTTTTTGTTCCTAAAGTTGGCTCCATACAGACCCGTCTTCCTGTGCTTAGCAATGTAAACAAATTGCACTACATTCCTACAGCCCCTATAAACAGCTACCAACAAGTGCTTACAAAAGCACCGTATCTATGTTGGTGAAAATACCTCGATTTTACCTTCTACTTTTTTAATTAAAAAAAAAATTCACTTTATTGGAGGTTCATACAACTCACTACAATCCAGCCATCCATCCATTGTGTCAAGCACATCTGTATCTTTGGTGCCATCATCATTCTCAAACATCATCTTTCTACTTGAGTTGGTATAAGCTCATTTTCCCCTCCCCCCCACCTTCCCTCCCTCATGAATCCTTGGTAATGTATCATTGTTTTTTCATGTCTTACACTGTCTGATGCCTCCCTTCACCCACTTTTCTGTTGTCCGTCCCCAAGGGAGGGGGTTACATGTAGGTCCTTACGATCAGTTCCTCCTTACTCCCTCACCTTCCCGTTTCCCTCCTAGTACAGCCACTCTCATGATTGGTCCTGAGGGGATCCTCTGTCCTGGATTCCCTGTGTTTCCATCCTCTGGTCTAGCTGGATTTGTAAGGTAAATTGGGATCATGATAGTAGGGGTGGGGGAGGAAGCCTTAAAGAACTAGGGGAAAGCGGTATGTTTCATCGTTGCTACACTGCACTTGGACCGGCTCGTTTCCCCTGCGACCCTTCAGTAAAGGGATGTCCAGTTGCCTACAGATGGCCTTCGGGTCTCCACTTTGCAGTCACCCTCATTTACAAGGACATGATTTCTCATTCTCTGACGCCTAATACCTGCTCCCACCTACACCTCGTGATCACACAGGCTGGTGTGCTTCTTCCAGGCTGGGGCTTCATTGCTTCTGAGCGACATAGCAGCCACTTGTTTACCTTCAAGCCGTTAAGACACCCACGATTTTACCTTTTGTGTGTGTGGGGGGGGGGGAGATCACTGCCCTGGTGGGAGTAGGAAGCCCAGCCATGCTCCTGGAGAGCTGCTGCTGGATTTGAACCACCAACCCTGTGGGTTGCAGTCCCAGCACACAACCACTACACCACCAAGGCTCAGCCATGATTTTACCTTTTAACTCCATTTTTTGGCAAGCTTCATGAAGCCCCTTAAATAAGTCACTACAAGCTCATGGGTCATCAAAGGGGGGAAGGGGGTCATTGGACACCCACACATGGGCCTGTCACTCACAGCCAGGGTGTGTCCCTCACAGGGTCTCCCAGCCACACGGCAGTGGCACGTGCCCCAGACCTCCCACAGGAAGTGGCTCCGCGGGCAGGACTCACCTCTGGAGCTGGCGGAGGAAGTGCTGGAGCAGTTGCTGGATGGGCGTGCTCTCGTTCTCGGCTGCGGGGGGAAGGGAAAGTGACGGGGTACGGGGGCCCAGCAAGGCCGATGGCTGGAGGTGTGTGGCCTGGGTTGCCCTCCACTCCCGCCATCCCCGTGCATGGGGGACAGGAAAGGCCTGGCTCCTGACACCCACAGGGCGTGTCCCTGCACAGCGTTGTCCTCCTGGTGTGTGGGGACAGTGTGACCCCCACCCCAGTGTGAACAGAGCCCCGCGCTCGGGAACAGTATGACCCCATCTCAGGGTGAAGGTATAGGGCTTCTCATCTTGGGACCAGAGCCCCCCTCTCAAAGGACAGTTCTCCCAGGACACACTGCATGGTGAGGAAGACTGGGGAAGGGGTCAGGTCCCTCAGGCTCAGTTGAGTCAAGCAGAAAGACCACTAACAGGAGGGCACTGCTTCCTGGGGAGAACCCTGAGCCCCAAAGCACTTCAAGCTGTGGCCACAGGAACACGGCTGCACAGGTGAGGGGGGTAAGTCAGCTGCAAGAGTGGTAACTCTGCTGATAAACATGTTTATCCACCCACTGCCACGTGGAAACCAGCCTCCCCACCTCCACCAGTGCCTGTGGGGGCCCTGCCCTGCCCCTGATCACAAGGCAGGGAATGGCTGATGGTGGTGATGGGGTGGGGAGGGGGGCTGCTACAAGGCGAGTGACCATGCTCCCCCTCTCAGCTCAGCAAGTCAGCGGGGACCGACACACAGTCAGGACACAAAGGCTTGAACCCAGGGCACCCTCCCTTCCAGACCGAGCAAGAGCAGCCCCATCCGAGGGACGGAGGCCCCAGAGCGTGCCTTGGTGAAGCTGGCATGAACTTTCTGGGCTGGGTGCCCCGACTGCTGCCTCGGCCGCCACAATTGGGAAATGTAGCACACGCTCACATAAGCAGCCCCCTGGCAGCCAGAGCTGGGAGGGTGAGGGGCACCCTGATCTGCCTGCTGCCTCTGCGGTCCACAGAGCTCTCCCAGACAAATGGGCAGCTCCTTCAGGACTGCTCCTTCAGGCTGGTGCCCACTCTGGGTGGCTCCGGATAGTCTCTTGGGCCCTGAGGAGGGAACCACCTGTCCGACAGGTGGGGCTGGGTACAGCAGGGGCAGAAGCCCAGCCGTCAGCTCACACCCTGCAGCTCTCCGGCTTCCAGGCCTCGCGTCTGACTCAAGGGTGAGGAGAGTGAGGTCCTTCCTCCCAGCCTGCTGAGACTCCCGGCTGGGGGCTGGGGACCCGCCTGCCCCGAGGGCACCTCTTCGGACACTTGCCAGGCTGCGTGCGGCAGGCTCGGACGGGCCTGTCGGGGGGCGGCTCCACCTCCACCTTCTTCCTGGGGTCGAAGTCGTCTGCCTCCCCCTCGGTGTCACAGTGCTCCTTCTCCCGCTTCCGCTTCTTCTCCTCCTGCGGAGGAGACAGGCCAGCCAGGGCCGGCTGTCAGCAGGCACTCCCTCCCTCCCACCTGCCGCGTGGACGGCACCCCCCTGCTGCGGCAGACCCCCCCCCCCCCCCCCCCCCCCCCCCCCCCCCCCCCCCCCCCCCCCCCCCCCCCCCCCCCCCCCCCCCCCCCCGAGCAAACAGCCCCCGCGGGCCACCCCCTCACCTTGCGCTTCCTCCGCTGTCCATCGTCCAGGTGCTTCTCCTTCTCGGACTTCTTCTTCTTCTTCTTCTTCTTCTCCCGGTGCCTCTCCCGCTCGTGGTCCGAGCGGTCGTCGTAGTAACTGGAGTCGTGGCCGGACCCCGAGAGCTCGGTCACCTCGCTGCCCCCGACCTTCAGGACCAGCTTCAGGGGCTTCTCCAGGGGCTTGTCTGCGTAATCTGAGCGAGGGAGGAGACCCAGGGGGCGGTGGGCGGCGGGGTCTGGAGGGGGCTGCCGCACCGGCTGGGAGGAGGCGTGTCGGAGGGACGCCGAGCGGGCCCCCCCGGGGAGGGAGGGGCACCTCGCCGCCGGGGCACCCCCCCAGGAAGGGGCGATTGCGGAGGAAGGCGGACCCTCGCGGGGCGGGAGGGGGCCCGCCCCCGGCCCGGCCCCCCGCCCCCGGCCCGCCCTGGAACGCCGCGTCACAAAGCGCCGGCCGCGCGCTCACCCTCGTACGACGAGCGCCACTCGGCCTTGTGCTTCTTGTGCTTCTTGCCCATGGCGTCCCCCGCACGCCCCCGGCGCCCGCCGCCGGCCCCCGGCCCCGCCGCGCGGCCCCGGATCCGCGCCGCCGGAAGTGGCCCCGCCCGCCGCGCCGAGCGCTTCCGGGTCAGGGGGCGGCGCGCCGAGCGCGGCGGGTTTGAAGCGCGGCGGCGGCGGCGGCGGCGGCAGCGGCGACGCCATGGACGAGGCGGCGGGCGACCTCAAACAGGCGCTGCCCTGCGTGGCCGAGTCGCCGACCGTCCACGTGGAAGTGCGGCAGCGCAGCAGCAGGTGGGCCCCCCCGGCCCCGGGCGGCGCGCCTGCTTGCCAACCGCGGCTTTGGGAGGCCCCGGCGGCCCCGTGGGCAGGCCGGGTCGCGTCCGAGCAGAGCGCGGGGTCCGCCCCGGGGGTGTCCCCTGGGGCCGCGCGGAGGACGCCGGGAGCCCGCCCGCGGGGCACACGGCCCAGGCCGCCACAGCCTCGGGTTCCGGTCCCACCGCCGGGACCCTGCCGGCACCGGTCGTCGTCCCCCCCCCCCCCCCCCCCCGCCCCCCCCCCCCCCGCCCCGGGCCCCCGCGCCCTCGCCGCCCCCCAGCCCCGGCGTCTCACCTCTCATCCGCGCGTCCCCAGCACTGCCAAGAAAGAAGACGTCAAGCTGGCCGTCCGCAAGCTGCTGACCCGCCACAACGTCGTGTTCGGGGACTACAGCTGGACCGAGTTCGACGACCCTTTTCTGAGCAGAAACGTGCAGTCCGTGTGCGTCGTGGACACGGACCTGAAGGCCAAAGACTCGCAGGTGACCGCACGCGCGCGCGCCACACAGCGGGCCCAGACAGACGGGCGGGGCAGGGAGTGGGCCAGATGGGGCCACAGCGTGAAAAGGCTTCCAGGCTGGAGTCAGAGCTCGTGGGTGGGGCGCAGAGGCGGGTGAGTTGTGGGTGTTGGCATCCCCTGCCACCTTCAGGAGACTGGTGCCTGCTCCCTCTGAGACCGGGTTTGGAACAGACGCCTCACCCTCTCGGCCTGGACGGGGCGACTGGGCTCCTCACAAGGGTGTGTGACTCGGCCGTGGCATCTGGTGGTCGCCCCTCACAAACGTGGCGAGCCTGGCTGCTGCACGAACTCCGATCCCGGGCTGAGTCGGTCCCGGGTCAGGCCGACACCGTCCTTGCCCACCACAGCCCATCAACCTGTGTGACTGCCCGCTGACACTGCACGTCTTCCAACTGAATGAGGACGGGCCCACCAGTGAGAACCTGGAGGAAGAAATGGAGAGCATTGTAGCGGCCAATCACTGGATCCTGCCTGCAGGTGCGGGGCCTGGGCCCGGCAGTCGCCGGCTGGGAGGAGACAGGCGGCAGGGCTTCAGGGTGCTCTGCAGTGTGCTCTGGAATGGGACATTGTGGACTTCTGGTGTCAGAGCTTGCCGTCTGAGCGGTCCGTAGTGGAGTTGCCGGCAGGGTGGGGGCCTGAGTTCTGCTGCCCACCAGACTGGTGTTCATTTTGTGTCTTTAGAGGAAATGAAACTTTGGGGAATTAAACTTTTAAGAAAACCTTGAAGCCTCACAGCCAACCTGATAGGCCTGGGCTGCTGGGGACCAGGTGTCAGTGTCAGCTGGGGTTCAGACTGCTGTGTGGGTTTCAAGCCTCACCCCTGTTGTGTCCTCTGACAGTGGAATTCCACGGGCTGTGGGAAAGCCTGGTGTATGACGTGGAAGTCAAGTCTCACGTAAGTTGTCCCGAGAGCACTTTGCCCCGTTGGACTCCACACAGAACTCAGGGGAGTTGGGGACCTCGGACACCAGCATCCCGCGGCTGGTTGGCACCTAAAGCTATCCTGAGTCAGGCAGGGTGCTCCAAACTGGCCTCTGGGGTCTCCCGAAGAGGACACACAGAAAGGCGAATGTGAAGACGGCTTGTCTGAGTCACAGCCACAGGATGCACTGGCGCAGAGGGAAGGGTGGGTTGGGGTGGACAGGTCTGGGTTATAGCCAGGCAGGTCCCGGGACCCACAGCTGCTCCTGGGGGCGGGGAGGGACCAGGTCACAGCTACAGCTGTCTAGGACACAAGGCTGCTTCGGGGGCTGCTGTGGAAACTCTGGGGATCAGGCAGTGAGCTGGTGCCACTTCGGTTGGGCTCCATTTTCCATGCAGCTCCTGAACTATGTGATGACCACCCTGCTATTCTCTGAGAAGAACGTTGACAGCAACCTGATAACCTGGAACCGAGTGGTGCTGCTGCACGGTGAGAACGCCCGCCTGCCCCTTCCTGGGAGCCCCTCTTGCCCTGCCTGCCCGCTCAGCCGGGTCCCCGTGGCTCTGAGCGTGTGCTTGGCAGAGAGGAGCCCAGTGGCCGCATGCTGGGCTATGAGGCACTGGTGGGTCGACTATCCACCCAAAGGAGCCTGAGCCGCAGCTCTGCCCTGCCTGTGGCCCCTGTGGGCTGGAGTGGGCTCATTAGGGTGGAGAGACAGCAGGATTGTGTAGTGTGTGTGTGGGGAGGAGGGTGGGGCTTCATAGAGAACTCAGGTCCCGGGGGAGGGGGCTTGTCTTTACACCCCTCCCTTTTGGTGATATGGTGCTGGGGGTCTGTGTCCCACTCTGCACTGCCTTTCCTGTGTCCACTTAAAGCTAGTTACACACACACACACAAGGAAAGTGGGCAGTGGGGGCAGTCCTGGTCTCTTTCACAAGGCTAGAGCGTGGTGGGAGTCCCCGCTGGTCCCAGGCCCTGTGGCTGTGGGAGAGCACTCCCCTGTCAGGCCAGCTCTCGCCATCAGAGCACACTGCCGAGGTCCGGCCTGCCCGATGTCAGCATGGCCACTGTCCTCAGATGAACCGTGGTGTGCTGGGCACACGTGGAGGAGGCAGGAGCAAGAAAGAGGAGGACTTGACAAGAGGGCTGTATGGGGAGGGGGGAGGCCTGGGAAAGGAGAAAAAAGCAGGGCCAAAACTTAGCTACGGTTCCCTTTTCTGAAAGAAGGGACTATTCCAATAGCCACGTGCCCAGCCCGTGACCCCTAAGAGATCTGACCTTGTGGCGTTCATGGGCATGACCTTCCCCCACAGTCACCCACACATTCACCGGCCACTGAAAGGGGCAGGGAAGCAGAGAAAGCTGGGTGCCAGCCAGAAGCGCAGCGTCACATTGGGTGTGGTGGCCAGGGCCAGCCGGGGGGCTTTCTGCATCAGCAGTCGTATCTTTGCTGATCCCCGGAACTTGAGCGAGGTGGGGAGTGTGGGATTCAAGGTCACAGGTTTCCCCGTGGTCTTGTTGCCACCCCCTCTCACTGCGCAGCCTTGCGCTCTGCTCTGTGTCCTGTGGCTGGTTTTGGTGCTATGGGTAAGCTGGTCTCTGGAAGGTCAGCAGTTGGAGCCCAGCAGCTGCTTCGCTTCCCCAAAGATCGTCAGCCTTGACAAGGCCAGCCCCCAGACGGCGGGGCTCTGGTGGTCAGGCTTGACCCAGGACAGCAGGTGTGGTGTACGTTTGTTACATCTCTGGACTCTGCCGCAGGCCCCCCGGGGACTGGGAAGACCTCCCTGTGTAAAGCGCTGGCCCAGAAGCTGACCATCCGGCTCTCTGGCAGGTAACTTGGAGGGTGGAGGGAGCAGGGCCGAGTGGGAGTTGAAGGGGTTGGGGCCATCGCGACACGGCGCACAGCAGGAGGGGACCCTGCTGGTCCCTCACCGTCCTGGAGATCGGGACACGTGAGCCCTCTGTTGCAGCCACTGCCAGTCCCCAGCTCTTTTTCTGGACTCCTCCGGTGCCTTCTCCAGGGACCAGTCTCTCCTGCGACGTGTTGGAGTACCTGACATGGCCTTTGCCTCGCACCTTGGATGTCCTTACTCCGAGACAGGCCTGCTTGCCCTTATGGCTGGCCGGGCATCTCAGTGTTCGCTGGCACCATGGGTTAGACGTCTCGATTCTTCTGCACTGGGCAACTCTCGTGTGCCCATGAGGCAGTGGATCAGCACCCCAGCCCCACCCCCTACATGTCAGGCTTGCTCTTGAGCACGGTAAAGCACTCGGGCCACCCATGGGCCAGTGTAGCATGTGGCCTGTGACTGTTGGGGCTTTCTCTCTGTCCCACCCTGGACTTGAGGCTGTCCACTCTCCCAGGATCACAATGCAGAGTGCCTCCAGACACTGTCATGCCCCCCTTCCCCCAACACCACCTGCTGTGGCTTCAGGAATTGGTCTCCTCCTTCTAGGTCTTTGAGGCCAGAGGCACTGTCTGGTCCCTGTCGCTCCCTTGTGCCTGAGATTCCTATGAGACCAGCTCTCCTTGTCTGCAGGCTCAGAAACGGTCTCGGAAGCGTGCTGACTCCTGGGAGCTGCTGTACCCTCCCTAGGTGTGCGGGGCAGAGCCTGGCCCCGGTGCCGACACAGCTCGGCTGCTTGCTGAGCCAGGAGGCCTGCGCATGCTAGAAATGAGTGTCCATGTGCTTTTCAAGGCAGAGACCTTTGGGGACAGGTGGCCGGGCCCAGAGCCATAGGTCCGGCTCTGGGTTCGCCTCACTGGGGATGTGGGCTCCATCGTCCTTTTTCAGCAGGCTTGATAACGGTCTTATGTCCTCCGATTGTTCACATTGAAAACCATGGCCTCTCTGCTGCGACTCTGACCCCGAAGCCTGCAAAGTGTCCTCTTCCTCTGCCGCCGGTGGCTGTGTCTTCCTTCACTCAGCAGGCCCTGCTGCCGCCTCCAGGGCATCGGAGGGAGGGACAGACTCTGCTCCCAGTGGGACTGGTGGCCCTGTGCCAGGCCTCTGCAAGACGGGACTTTGTGCTGGAGGGAGTCACTGGCTCCTGGAGCTCCCCCCAGTGTGTGGGCACTTCGGTGCCAGGGGCTGGAATGGGGAGAGTGCTGAGCCCAGAGGTGCTATACCAGACTGCGTGCAGCTGCTGCGAGGCCGGCCTGTAAAGCCTCCTTCCCTCCACTTCCCCACGCAGGTACCGCTACGGCCAGCTGATTGAGATAAACAGCCACAGCCTCTTCTCCAAGTGGTTCTCAGAAGTAAGCTGGGCTTCACTCGGTCTGTGCACACGTCCCCGCAGCTGCAGCTGAGACACTTGTTGCGTTAGGTAGCTGCCAAGTGGGGGAGGAGGGAAGCCAGTGGAAAGCGAGGGGACCGGTAGCTGTCAGAGGACCAGGAGCTGGGCAGGAATGCAGCTGGGCTCTTAACCGAGGGCCTGGGCAGAGTAGTACACCCCCCCTCCCTAAGTGGTAAGTCAGGCTGGGGCACGAGCTCCCATCGCCCTGCAGCATCTGCTCAGGCTGAGGCACCCACGTGCCGGGGCCTGGACCAGAGGAAGCACCCCTGACCAGTCTCCCCAAGCAGCCTGCTGACCCAGGAGGGCCTGTGGAGTTGAAGCCCTCAGGTGTCCAAGGAAGGTGGGCTATGGGCCTGGGGGAGCCTGCCCTGGACTCTGCCACATGGAGCGTGTCGTTTATAGAGTGGCAAGCTGGTGACCAAGATGTTCCAGAAGATTCAGGATCTGATTGACGACAAAGATGCCCTCGTATTTGTGCTCATTGACGAGGTGAGCCCTCCGACCCTGACCTCCCTGTCCTCCCACTCCATTGCCCCCACCACATCCAGCTCAGCTCCACGCCCTCCCCAGTGCCCTGACCATGTGCCTCCCTGTAGGTGGAGAGCCTCACCGCTGCCCGAAACGCCTGCAGGGCTGGCACAGAGCCCTCAGACGCCCTCCGCGTGGTCAACGCCGTCCTGACCCAGATAGACCAGATCAAGAGGTAACACCGTGCTTGACAGGACGCGGAGCCCTGCTCTGCCTCTGCCCCAGAGGGAGGCTGCTTGTAGTGGTCAGAGTCCCCGGATCTGGGGGCTGAGACGCATCCACCTTGATCTGTGCCCCTGATAGCCAAGGGTCTTTGGCGTTCCTGGGCTAGTGGGGCCTCTGTCTCCTGTCTCTGTCCTCTGCTCTCCTTGAGGCTCAGAGGTAGTGTTAGGGATCACCCCCTCTGGCGGGCGCTCACCGGGACGGCCAGTGTGTGTGAGCCTCAAGCACTGGGCTCCAGTGTCCTGTGCAAGGACCACCACTCTGCCCACGGGCGGTGCTGCGCTGGAGCGTGTCACTCACTGTGAAGCTGGAAGCTGTGTCACTGGTGCGTCCACCACCTGCAGCTGCACCCATGGCCAACAGAGCCTCCAGGCTAGACCAGGCTTGGGCCCAGCTGACTGCATGTGTGCCCGCAGGCACTCCAACGTGGTGATCCTGACCACGTCCAACATCACGGAGCGCATCGACGTGGCCTTCGTGGACAGGGCTGACATCAAGCAGTACATTGGGCCGCCGTCGGCAGCCGCCATCTTCAAGATCTACTTCTCGTGCCTGGAGGAGCTCATGAGGGTGAGCCCCCACTCTGCAGCCCCCAGGCAGGCCTGCCGGCATGGGCACACACAGCCTGAGTTGGCTGTCTTGGCAGTTGGGCTGGTGTCCACACTATCGATGGGGCGGCTGCTGGTTCTGCACCAGCCACAGGGCCTCGCTCTCAGCCAGCGGCCATCACTCTGTCCTGCTGCTGCAGGCATCACAGGCACGGGACCAAGGCCTCCCTCTGGGCACCCCAGCCCTCTGCGCCTGCTTGTCTCAAGCCCCTCTCTGGTCTCCAGCCATAGTCTGCCTCCCTGACCCTTGCCCCACTCTGGTCGGCATCTCTGACCTGTCCCTCTGTCTGTCTGTCTCTAGTGTCAGGTCATCTACCCGCAGCAGCAGCTGCTGACCCTGCGGGAGCTGGAGATGATCGGCTTCATCGAGAACAACGTGTCCAGGCTGAGCCTCCTGCTCAGCGACATCTCCCGGTGCGAGCCCTGACCGTGTGTGTGTGTGTGTGTGTGTGTGTGTGTGTGTGTGTAGGGGGGGGCAGACAAGCTAGGAGACCTGTGCTCTTGTCTCATGCGCCATGTGTGTCGGGGCTAAGGGGAAGGGACTGAGTGTCCCAACCTGCTTGGCATCGTGCCCTCTTCTGAGGCCTGTGGGCAGGTGGTCACCCAAGAGGGACAGTGCTCGGCTGCCGGTCCCCTCATCCCTGACTGGGGGGGTTCCCAACAGGAAGAGCGAGGGCCTCAGCGGCCGTGTCCTGCGGAAGCTGCCCTTCCTGGCCCATGCGCTGTTCGTGCAGGTGAGCACAGCCACTCCCCCAGAAGTGGGGGGGTTGGGACAGCAGGGTGCCTGACTGGCCTGCACCACACACACACCCCACCCTACTTCTCCCCGCCACCCTCCCGCTGCTGGTCACTGCGTGCTCACGTGCACACAAGTCTGACCGTCTGATGGCTCTCTCTCTGCCAGGCCCCCACGGTCACCATCGAGGCCTTCCTCCAGGCCTTGTCCTTGGCAGTGGACAGACAGTTTGAGGAGAAGAAGAAGCTCTCGACGTCCATCTGACCCTCGGCCAGCTCTCCACAGCACCCCACGGGGCCACTCTTTCCCCTCCCTGCCTTGTGGACTTCACCCTCCTTCCCCACAGGCACTGCCTGTGACCTTTCCTAGAGGCACCAGCGCCGTCCTCCGTGACAGGAAGCTGGCCAGCACTGGGGGCAGGCCTGCCTTGTCTTCTGTTGTCAAGTGTCCTGAGGGCTGTCCTTGACGTGTCTCTGAAGAGCAGCCTCAGCGTCCCCCCTCACACCTGCCCGCACACAACACTAACCCGCTCTGTTACAGACCTGCCTCTCCTGGGGCAGGAGAGCGCCCACGGCCTACACCTCACCTTCCAGCCGAACCTGTCAGAAGTCAGCCCACTAGGGGGCGGCCCTGGCCAGGATCAGGATTCTGACAAAGGGACTCCTGGTTCACAGACTCTTCTGTGTTTGTATGCTCTAAGTTAAGTCTGTTTTACAAGTCTGGCTACTGTTCGTTATTAAAGTGTGTTTTTTCCAGACTGTCCCCTGTTCTGGTGCTCCCTGAGGATGGCTGGAACTGTCTATCTCAGTGGTGGCTCCAGGTGGGGTGGGTGCAGGAATCGGGCCCCAGTCCCTGTCACAGCCTCAGGCAGAGTTGGCATCTGAAACCATCGTCCACCTTCTGTCCAACAGGATCCTTACCGAGGCTGCTTGCCCGTGGCCACCCCGGCCTGATGGCCACAGCTGAGGGGCCCATAATTCTGCCCATCCTGCCAAGCCCCACAAACAGCCTTGTGCCACCTTGAGGCCTGTGGGAGGCGCCCCCACCGGGCAGCAATGATGAGCTGGCCCTGGGATGCCTGGTAGCCCAGAGGGGCTGTAACTTGGCTGCCAAGGGCCCTCCAGCCTTGAAGTGGGGTGGGCTGGGCATGGGTGGGGTCAGCGTAGGGCCAGGGCCGATGGAGGATGGAAGGGGTTGGGGTTGGAGTGGAGCTGGGTGGACAGGGATGGGGAAGGTGTGAGCGCTCTGGCTGGGAGGGGCACTCGGGGCCAGGGGCTCAGGATGCTGAGAGGAGCGGGCTTGGGGCAGCCCAAGAGGAGCTCTGAGAGAGAGGGGGCTCAGGGAGGTGGAACAGGCCAGTTCAGGTGTGTACGCTTCAGTCACCCCAGAGCCATCCTGTCTGAGAGTCCAAGCAGCCTGGTGAGCCTGCGGGTCTGGGTGTCCAGCCGAGCTGCAGTGTGTGGCTCGGCCAGTCCTGGCCCCATGCTGCACCCTGTACCCCACCCCGGCTCATGCCAGCGGCCTCTTCCTTCCCTCTCACACTGGGGTCCCAGTGAGACAGACCCACTCCAGGAGTCATTCTGGCATGTGTGAGCTTTCAAAATAGCAAAAACATCATACACGAAGAAAGCAGAAGGTCATTAAAAAGACGGGTCAAAGGACAGTCAGACTAAGGCAAAGGAGAAAGGATGAAGTCAAAGAGCTGATAGAAAATGTCAAAGGGAAGACAGAGTCAAATAGTGCCATGAAGTGTGCAAAGGCCTAGAGGTAGGAAACCAAGACAGGAACACACCCAGCATCTGAAATGGAAACAACTCAAAAAGTTCAAACATCGAGTTGCAATCTTAAAAGACTGGGCAACTTTTTGAATAATGCAGGAAGCATCTGTGTTAGGGTTTTCTAGAGAAACAAAACCAGGACACATGATTTTATACATAAGGATAGGTTTATACAGCGAGAAGGAATATGACAGCTAATTAGGCCACACTGCAGGACTAAGGGCTCCAGCCAGCTCGCTTCTGTGAAACAGTCACTGGAAGTCCTCCAAACCGCGGGCTGCCAGGTCCCAAGTCAGGGAAACAGCAGAGCTTCCCCGGGAGCCAGACAAGCCGGATCTGCCCACAGGCGGCAAGCAACAGCAGCTCGGGCTGAGGGAAGCCGGTGGGGATGGGACATCGAACTCCAGCAGTGCAAGGTGACAGGATCCAAGGACATTCGCACCAGCAGCGTGGCAAAGCCGGTCTCGAAGGAGCTCAAACTGTAGCGACACAATCCATGGGCTGGCATGGCCAAGCGAGGGTAGCTCACAGTTTGAGACAGACTAGCTCCAGCAGCAACACCCTGGTCTGATCGCCAGAGAGCATGAGATAGGGGGTGGGCCTTGCCGAGCCATTTATCTCTTTGCCCTGCAATCAAACTGCGACCTGGACCTGCTTAGCCCCGCATGTTCCTATTGACCAGCTTGGCACAATAAACCTGGCAGCATCCAGAGAGGGTGGGAGAAATCCACAGCCCCTGTACAAGTTGACGTTTCAAAGGGCATGTGAGCAAGAACCGATGGTACCGGAGGAAGTTCCAGCTGCTCTGAACACGGCCCAGGCGCCAGGAGCTAATGGGATACCAATCGGACTGTTCGACCAGCTGAAGCAGCACTGCAGACACTCACTGGTCTATGCCAGGAAAATTGGGAGACAGCTATGTGGCCGACCAGCTGTAAATAAACACACACTGCCATCGAGCTGCTCCCTAGGCCCGGCGGCCCATTTTTAAGCTGGGCAGCACCACTCCAGTGGGCTTCTGGAAATGCAGCACTCAGAGGAAGCCTTGTCCTTCTTCCTCAGAGTACCTAGTGGTTTTGAACTTCTGACCTTGTGGGTGGCAGCCTAATGGTTAGCCGCGGTGCCATCCAGGCTCCAGCTGCCCGGTAGAGAGGCATATGTGTACCCATTCCAGAGAAAGACGATGCGAGGGAATACTCGCCTTTGCAGCTGCATGCAAGTACAGTGCTGCCGAAACTCAGCTGCAGCAGGAAGCTGCCAGAGGCTCCGGCCAGATCCAGAAGAGGACATGGAACCAGGGACATCCAGCAGACGTCCGATGGATGCTGGCAAGAAGCAGAGAAAACCACAGAGACTTTTACTTTTGTTTTATGGAGGCGTTTGACTACGTGGATCATACAATGCTGTGGGCAGTCTTGAGGAGAAAGGTGCTCGTGTAGGACCTGTCCAGGGGCCAAGGGGCAGTTTTACAAACAGCGGGGGAGTCCTGGCTGTAACCCCTCGTCATACGTATCCAATGTGTAGGCTGAGCAAGTGGGGCATGGGGAGGAGCATGCGGTATCAGGATCAGAGCTGACTAATCTGTGGCACGCACTTGCACAACCTTGCTTGTCAGGGGGACTTGAAGCACTTGCTGATGAAGATCAAGAATTGCAGCCTTCGGTGTGGATGACAGGAAAAGGTAAAGAAGACAAAAATCTGCACACGCGGACCAATAGATAAGGAGAGAAGAAAAGGTTGAAGTTGTCAAGGATTTTATCTGAGAATCAACACTGTGGAAGCAGCCGTCAAGAGCTCAAATGACACTTTGCATTAGGTAAATCTGCTGCACGAGCCCTCTCTAAAGTGTTGAAAGGCAAGGAGATGGCATTAAGGACTCAGGTGCGCCTGACACAGCCATGGTATTTTCACTTGCCTCCTGTGTATGTGAAAATTGGACATTGAAGCAGGAGACCAAAGGAAAAGTGGACGCATTTGAGCTGCGGTGCTGGGGAAGAATATTAAGCGTCCCATAAACTGCTTAAAAGACCAAGCAGATCTGTCTTGGAAGAAGCATCACCAGACTGTTCCTTAGCGACAAGGGTGGTAGGACGTCGTCTCCTGTGCTGTGCACGTGTTATTAGGAGAGACCAGTCCCTGGAGGAGGACATGAGATGGGTGGACACATGGTGCAGCCCTCGGCTTAAACACAGGAATCACTGGGAGCAGGGCCGGGCCTCTTGTTTGGGGTGCACAGGGTGCCTGAGTGTCGGAGCAGACCAGAAGCAAGAGTTAAACACTGCCGCCACGGTTTCCGCGACTGTCCCTGTGGTAAGGTGACCAGATGTCCCTGCTTTTTAACAATTGTGCCACGTCCCACAGCAGGGCGCCACCAGATGGGCTGGCCGGCAGCAGCCACGATCAAGACCACTCCTGTGGAAGCCAGGCAATCGTGGCCGGAACCGTCTGAGCTGGTTCTGCCTGGAAATGAACTGACCCAGGGGGCGCCCTCTGAAGCTATGGCGGGGGTGGGGCTTCTTTGTTCTCTTTGAGAATCCTAGCAAGACTAAGGGGCCATGGTCACGTGGCGGGTTGAGCAGGGGCCTGCAAGCCCCAGGCTGACAGTTCAAGCCCACCCAGCTGCCTCAGTGAGAGAGGTGAGGCTGACTGCTCTGGCCTCTGCTCCAATTTGGAACGGGCTGATGGGTCTTTCCCTGGAGCCGCACTGGTGGCAGAGACCCGCGTGAGCATGCTGTGTTGGGAACATGGCTGTGCGTGTGCAGGTGTGTCCAGGTGAGAGGCCCCGGTGCACTGGGCTCGGGTCAGCTCGCTGTAGGGGTGCCAGGCCCCTGAGCTCTCCTCTGCCCCCACACCCCTTCCCATAAAGAGGGTTCCCTCCAGGCTGGGAGCCACGGTGAGCAGTGATGTGGCATCTGCCTGGAGACCCACACAGATGGGGAAGTTGTCCCTGGCCCTGCCCACCCCACCCCCCACCCCAGACTTGGGTCTGCTGGCATCCAGTCTGAGAGACGGCAGGGTGGCGGTGGGTTTGCAGCATCTGGGGTGAACCCAGTACAATGCCCTACACATTGCCAGGGGCCACAGCAAAGTGGGCATTGGGGGTCCTGCACGGCCTGGCTTCTGCGCACCTGATGCTCAGAATGTGGCCGAGTCTACCCACGTGGCAGATACGGCCTCCAGCAGGTCCTTCTAGGCCCCTGGCAACCCCTGAGGGCACTGTAGCGGGGTGGGGGGGGAAGGAAGGAGAGAGAGGGTGCTGTGGGGGGCGTGGAGTGCCCGTCCACACCCCCTGAGTGGCCCCTCTTCAGCCTGAGGGCCAGCTTGGCCTGTGGACCTTCTGCTGCTGCTGCTGGAGACCTCTCCCTGGCTCACAACCTGAAGGAAGGGAAGAGGGGCCTCCTTGAGCAGCTCACAGTCTGCCTTCCCCATCCAGGGCTGTGTCCAGGCTGTGTCCCCAGGGCTGGCAAGAAGGTGTGGCCTCTGGACACCTCCCCCCAAAATGCCCGTCAGACTCCAGCAGTCACGCTCTGACCTCTGGAGGTCTAGAGACTGGGTCTGGGGAGCACAGCCCCTTCTGCAGACATCTGTTGGGGGGAGGGGGCACCTGGCCCTGGGGGCAGAGCAGAGCACTGGCTAGACCTGCCCCCCTGGACTTTCCGCAAACTCAGCCCCACCCGTGGAGAGCACTCCCACATGGTGCCTGGGGTTCTGTCCGGGGGCCTGTGAGGGGCCAGCCAGCTCCCTCCACACTGGGGTGGGGTGGGGGAGGGGAGGCTTGTCTGGTTGAGGAAGCAACAGAAGGAAAGCCGAGGGCTGTGACTTGAATTAGACAGAGGGCAACGAAGTAGGCATCTATGCCAGGAGGGCAGACACATGCCAACTAGGTCAAAGAGAGAGGGATCAAGTGCGAGGTTGGATAAAAAGGGTGGTGGCCGGGGAAGGGGCCCCTGGGAGGGGCCAAGTTAAGGAAGCACGGTGATACACTCCTGTGGTGTCTAGGAGACCAGACCCACGCATGTACAAGGGTGCGTCAAACAGCTCATGGAACAGTGCGATGAAAAGATAATGGTGTTACAAACACACAAGTCTCTCTCCTATAGATTTGACAGCAGATTTCTGTATGTGCACATACCTATGCTAAGCATGTCCACGAGTGTGCTGAAGCAGGCCCTGGGCAGCAGTGGGAACATTTCTGAGTTCTAAAGTTTGTGAGTGGCTATCCCAGGGGCAACGATTGGTGTCTCCCAGTGTGGGGGAAAGAGGAGTGGAGATCATTTGTCTAGCGAACTACTACAGTATGGGAACAGCAGTCTCCCTGTGTCAGTCAGGTAGACCAGAGACACAAATCCAGAGAGACTCATTTGTGTACAGGAAAGAGCTTTATACACAAGAGCAATCGAATATTGAGAAAATATCTCAGCGCAGTCCAGATCAAGTCCCTAAATTCCATATTAACCTATATGTCCAATATCAATCAATAAAGTCCTCTTCAGACTTAGAGAACACATGCAATGACGCAGAATGCAGGACGATCACAGGCCAGTGGGTGGGAGGTCTTGTGGATCCAGTGGCAGAAGAGCAAACATCAGCACTGGCAGGGGAATCCACGTAACTTCTCCAGGTCCAGGGCCCTAACCCAGCTCCATGCATCTTGACAGCTGCAATGTCTCCCAGGGAATGAGCAGAGAGAGAGAGTCTCCAGCCTTCAGGGAGGAAGATAGGAGTTCCCAGAATCCTCAGGAGAAGGCCATGCCCACAGAGGCCTCATTGGTTATTCCCTGATTGACAAGCTAGACTCCACCCCTTCACCCTTCATCCTCTCAAAGGATCTTATAGCTACCCTACAACACAGATCAGAAGACCTGGATAGTGCCCAGCTGCCACTAGCATGCTCTGGTTGATATTAGAAGATTCTGGATAGAGCAGGAGGAGAGATGTGGAACAAAACTCAAAATTGAAAGAAAAAAAAAAAGCCAGGTGTGGTAGTTACATAATCTGGTGTCAACTTGAGACTATCAGAGTGAAAGGGTGGCGCTACGCCTGTCAATCGTGTCACAGCTTGATGGCCTCATTTGGAGGCTTGATGGAGACAAGCAGTTCTGGAGGCCAGGCACTCGCTCCCTGCTTCCTCCTCTCACTGACGGACACATGGAGCACGCTGATGGAGGCCGAGCCTGGAGCTGCGCACTCTGCTCCGTGTGCTTGGACTGCGGACCTGCAGGCTATGCGGATTCTGGGCTAGTGAAACAGACATACGTGCATCTCTCACTGAGACACCTGCATCACAGGGGAGCGTTTCCTGAGGGGGGGGGGGGACTGAGACGGGCTAGGAGAGAAGGTGGAGGGCAGACAGGGAGGAAGAGGAGTCGGCGATGGTACCGTGTAGGGGTGAAACAAATAAGTGCGTGGGAACTGTGCGGTGGACAGCGGGTCTGCTCTGTAAGTCACCTCCCTCCACCCCACCCCCCCCACACACACACACTCACCTCGTTCACAATGACAAGTCAAAGGAGCAAGCAGGACATTCTGCCCGGGCCATGGAAAGTGAGGACCTTCTTGCAAGCAGCATATGGCCTCAGACAAATCTGCCCCCAAAGGCCCAGTGAAAAAATGCAGGAGCGAAGACCTTGCCTGGAAGGGGAAGGGGTCCCTGATCCCAGGTGGGGTGCTTCCGAGGGGAAAGCGGGGACTTTAGAGGGGTGTGTGTGGGGCGGGTACTGAATACACCTTACATGCCATTTGTGTGGGGAAAGTGCTTCCGTTGTCCCTTAGAGATGAGGCTGGTAAAATTTTGTCATATATATGTGTGTATGTATAGATATACATACATACACACATATATAAAATTTAAGGAGAATGGTTGAAAAGTCTTAAATAGGACAAGACAAAGACATGTCATCAGGATGAGTGAGACCCAGATGCTTGAGGCCACGAGGGCACCCTGGGCTGTCTGGGACATGGAGCTTTACAAAGGGAAACACCCACAACGCCTGACCGCCAGCAGACCAGGCACCGTGGCCACAGGTGGGACCACAGAGGTGGGTCGAACCAGGAGGGGGACCCATACATTTTATTAAGTGCAAGAGTTTACAAAATTGGTCCAAGTTCTTTTAAAAAAAATCATTTTAGGGGCTGAGCCCCGGTGGTGTAGTGGTTGTGCGCGGGACTGCGGCCCACTGGGACGGAGGTTCAATTCCCAGCAGTGGGGCTGGGCCTCCTACTCCCACCACCGGAGAGCAGTGATGCCCCCCCCCCCAAAAAAAATCATTTTAGGGCTGATTCCGGGTGGCGTAGGTTGAGGCCAGGTGGTGTAGTGGTTGTGCGCAGGACTGCGGCCCACTGGGACGGAGGTTCAATTCCCAGCAGTGGGGCTGGGCCTCCTACTCCCACCACCAGAGAGCAGTGATGCCCAAAAAACAAACCAAAAAAAAAAAAATCATTTCATTGGGGGTTCGTACACAACCCATACATGCACACAGCTCTTATCCGAATATCCATCCATGGTATCAAGCACATTTGTACATTTGTTGCCATCATCACTTTCAAAACATTTTCTACTTGAGCCCTGGGTATTAGCTTCTCATTTTTCCCTCCCTTCCTCATGAGCCCTTGATAAATTGTAATTATTTTTTCATGTCTTACCCTGGCCCACATCTCCCTTCGCCCACTTTTCTGTCGTTCATCCTGTCCCCCTGGGAGGGAGTTTTATGTAGATCGGTGTGATTGGTCGGTCCAGGACCTCTTGACCAGGCCATCAGGGAAGACTCAGGGCATGCTCCTGACTAGGCCACCCCGGCGGTCAGCTCTGTCTATCGAGGACAAGCCCAGGCCAGCCCCTGAGGGAGACTGCTCCGCTGACCTGGCAGAGAGGGGTGGAGGGGTGCTTTCCCGAGCTCTCTGCCTGAAGGGCAGCCTTGCCCGAGGCGAGACTTTGTCATGCCAGGTTCTCGGTCAGGAGGGATTCAGCGGAGGCTTGATCCACGTGGAGACTCGGCACGTGGATGTGGGGCGTCTCCTGCACTCTGGACACCTGATCGGGAGGCCAGTCCCTGGAGAAGGACATCCTGGAGCAGGCATCGATGAGATAAAGATAGGCCCTCTGGTGGTGGCCTATCTCCAGCGCTGCCATGGTTGGAGGGGGTGTGCGGCTGGGCCAGGACGCACTTCCTCCTCCCACACGAGGGACCGCTCTGCGTCAGGACGACTCCACGAGGTGCCCAAGCAGGGCACAGGCCCCTGCTCTTCAGGCTGATGTCCACTCAGAGTTGGGTCTTTGTTACTTTCCACCCCCCCGCAGGAGATGCTGGTTGGGTGCTGACACAGTGGGGCTTGGATTTCCAGCCAGCAGATGATGAGCTCTCGGCTTGCCAGGATTCGGCCTGGGGTTTGTGCAGGCAGCTTGCAGACACCAAGGGCCTGCATCTCCTCTTGCTCAGGGACTGAGTCCACACCTGTCTCCGTGAAGGCTGGACAACCACTGCTGCCTGCCGGGTCCATGGCGCAGATGGAGCGGCAGAACGACCATGGGACCCTTCGTGAATGCCTCAGCCTGAGGAGGAGACACTGCGGCCCCTCAGGCCCCATGGACAGCGCTGGACAGGGGCTTTGCAGAAGGCTTGGTCCCATGAGTCCCCCACACAAAGGGGTGCCACCTGGCTGTCACTGTCAGCCTGCCGGGTACTCAGCCATTGGAAGAACACGCCAAGGCAGTGGTGCCCACAGGGCTGCACCAGGGAGGACCAGTGCAGGAGACCCGCCCTTCACACCCGACAGTCAACCGCGGTCAGCTGTGCCCGCCTCTGGCGCCCGTCCACCCTTCGTCTGCCAGCGTGTCGCACCAGGGTGACACGAGTATTTCTGAAAGTTCTGTAGCCGCGGCATTTCAAACACCAGCACAGTCACCCAAGGTGAGCAGGCTCGACCGGCCATCCAGACTATGAACAGACAATGAAGAAGGCCTGGGCTGCCCACTGCAGAGGGGCAGCATGGAAGCCTGGTCAGCAACTGAGAACCCCGCGGACAGACGCAGCACAGTGTCAGGGACGCTCCCTCGGGTCAGGGGGCCTCAGCCGGCGTCTGGGCAGAAGTGCTGTCTCTACCACGCCGTGGACCGAGGAAAACCCTTATGACCTTCGTGGGCGGATGGGACATCACTCAGAAAGAGACGAAAGGGCTGCAAACATCAACTCGCTGGAACGTGGAATGGAGGAAGCATGACTCTAGGAAAATTGGAGATCACCAAAAACAAGAGAAAACACACAAAGATCGATATTCTGGACTGCGATGGGCTGGTATTGGCCATTGTGAGTCAGAAAATTATACGGTTTCCTATTGCTGGGAATGACACATCTGAGGGGAATAGTGTTGCATCTGTCATCAGAAAGGAGATTTCAAGACGCATCTGGAAGTACAATGCTGTGAGAGGATAATGTCTACCCACATACTAGGAAATCCAATCAATGCATCATTCATCAAATTTACTCACCAAGCCCTATGGCTAGTGATGAAGCAATGGAAGAACTCCAGCTACGTCCTCCTCTTAAACCGATCCAACATGCCATCAAGATGCAGCGACATCATTGGTGACCGGAGAAACACAGCAGTTGGAAACCCAGAGGAAGGGGCCGTCTTGGTGCCAGAAGCGAAGCTGGAGATCGCATGACAAACTTTGTGAGACCAACGACGTGCTCAAAGCAAGTGCCTTTTTTCAACCTCACAAGAGCGACGACACACACGGCCTTCTCCAGGCGAAGCGTGTAGACATCTGTGCACATGGGGGAGAAGCTAAGCACTTCCAGCCAGGCCAGGGGCGGGCTGCGGAGAAGCTAATCAGAGGCTGACCCATCGTTCAGGTTGGGGAGGCCGGGCGACACATTGGCTGCATGTTACTCTGTGTGGTAGTTACATAATCTGGTGGGCACATTGGCTACATGTTGGTCTATGTGGTGTTACATAATCTGGTGTCAACTTGTGGAGGGGTGGAGCTTAGCCCGTCGATCAGGTCACAGCTTGATGACCAAGGTGCTAAGGAGGTCACTAGCTTGCTGGAGAGGGGACACTCACTGTGAGACCTTCCTGCTGACAAGACACATAGAGCTAAGCCAGAGGCCTGAGGCTGGAGGAGCCAGTTAGAGACTGAGATGCTTCCACTGCCACTGGATCCACAAGACCTCCCTACCTCATGAACGCTTGATAATTTATAAACTATTATCATTTTGTCATATCGTACACTGCCTGATGTCTCCCTTTACCTACTTATTTGTTGTTCATACCCCAGGGAGGAGGCTATATGTATAGTCTTTCTACTCCACCTTCTTTCCACCCTCCTGGCATCACTACTCTCACCACTGGCCCTGAAGGGACGTCTGTCCTGGATTTTCCATGTTTCCAATTCCTATCTGTGCCAGTGTACGTCCCTTGGTCTGGTCGGATTTGTAAAGTAGAATTGGGATGAGAGCGTTCTATATAACAGATAAGTGTCCATTCAGAAAGCATCCCAACCCAGTGCTGACCAAACCCACACGTCCAACATTAGCCCACATGTCCCACACTGATCTACAAGGTCCTCGCACATGCACTGACGCCGACTGCAGAGAAAAGCAGAATCAGCGAGCGTGTCGGCATCTCAGCGCAGGCAGGGTCTCCACGCGGCTGCTCCAGCGCCCAGGGCTGCATCGGGGCAGGTCCATGTGGCTTCTCCTTGGGGACGTCTGGCAGGAAGTGAGCCTTGCCAGCTGAAGCAGGGGACTGGCTAAGGCAGCTGCACCCTGATCCGACCATCAGGCAGCAAGAGACGGAGAACGAGGAAGGCGGGGCTCAGCAGCCATGGATCTCACCGTCCTTCAAGGAATCCCACCTGGAAGAGATACCGACCTCTTCCCGTCAGGTGGCTAGGTAGCCCTCGTCTTCCAAATATCTCGACCCCAGAGAAGTGAACGCACCCTCCGTAACTACTGCTTGCTGTTCTTGCCTACACTGACCTGCATGTTAAAGCCCAGGAAGGGACGGAGAGGTACCTCGTTACTCCCTCACTGCAGACGCACCAGAGACTCCCCGCAGGGAGGTGTGGGGGTAGGTGGGGGGGGGGGCGGTTGGTTCACAAGCGCAGGGCATTGCCTCTGTGCCACTCTCCATTGGGATCAGATTGTCTTTGCTGACTTGAAAGTTACTCTTCTGCTGCAGCTCCTAAATTTGATCCTCACACGGTTGACTCTCCCCATCGGCCCCCACAGCGCAGGGCTCTCCGGGGAAGCTTCCTGTGCAGCCCTCCCTGAGGTGTTCAACTCTCCCGCTGGGCTTTTCCCTGCTCAGGTTCAGGAGAGCAGATCCAGGTGAAGAGAATAAAGATGGCTTCTCTCTTGACCATCTGCCCGGCCCTCCTGACCCCCCACCACCCCTGGCCTTCCAGGTCTCTTTGTTTCTGCAAACACGCTGGCCGGCAGCCTGGACATCTTCCCACCCTCTGCTCTGTAGCCCGCCCCTTTGCCACAGGGCGTCCACTGACCGCAGGCTCGCGGGTGCCAAGGTCAGGATGCCCGGGGTACCCGGCATGCCCTTCAGTTCTCTCCCGAGCCTGAGTTTCACTCGTCACGTGCTTCTGTGACCATCTGTCCGGCTTGGTGCTTGTCACTGGCTGCTTCCTCCCGCTTCACCCCACCCTGCCCTGCCGTCCCCTGGGTGGCTCAGACACTTCTCTCACCCCAATGACCGGGGTGCTGACCCCTCGGTTCTCGAGATGGTTCCTCTGCAGGAGAAAGCTCTGATCAGAGTCTAGCGCTGCTCTCTCAGTCTCCTCTGCAGGACACAGGGACCCTCTGTTAGGTGTTGTATTGTGTGTTGCGTTGTGCTGTGTGTTGTGTTGTTAGGAGCCTGTTCAGACCCACGGCGACCTGGTGCACAAGAGAACGAAATGTGCCAGCCTCCCCATGCTCGCTTTCCATGCCTGAGGACCCTCCTCTCCCTCACTGCCCCTCCAAGTCACCAGCCTGAGTGAGGCCCTTTCCCAGGGACCGGTCTCCCTGACCACCCCGGCCATCCTGCCTCCGAGGAGCCCTCGGACTGCACTTCGTCCGAGACAGACGCGTGTTCCTCGGCAGCTGGGCACCTTCGCCAGCGCCCCTCAGCCCCACCCATTTCCATTGGTCTTCCTCATTCGGGGTCTTGCAGCTGAACTCCTCGTGGCTGCGGGCAGGTCAGCTCTGTCCTCAGAGTACCTGCTCCCCTTCCGGCACGTTGCAGAGGTCCGTGCCCAGTGCGCGGCGTCCCTGGACTGCTTGACCGCGGAGTCCTTGCGCATTGGGGGTCCACACACGACGACATCCTTGACCATCTCCATCTTGTCACCAGTGTTCCCACGGCGAGGACCTGGGCCTTTCTTACGCAGAGCTGTATCCCACAGGGAAGGCCACAACCCTGATCCTCACCAGCAAGTGCTCCCAGGCCTCCTCGCTTCCAGCAGGCTGGGCTGAGTCACCTGAACCGCAGGCCGTGGCCCGTCAGCCTCCGATCCCCGCTGCGAACTGCGTGTCACTCCGAGCCTGCCACAGCCTGCTCACACACACGTGAAGAAATGCACGAAGAGCAGGCGGCCCTGGCACACACCTGCCCCGACGTTAACCGTGCCGAGTTCCCTGTGCTGGCCTCACACCTGCCTCGGCCCAGGCACAGGTTCCACAGAAGCACAAGGACGTGTCCTGGACCCCCTTCTTCTCAAGGTCGTCTGTAGTATGCTGTGGTCCATGCGTCAAATGCCTTGGCATCGTCCGTGAGACCCAAGCTGATGTCGTTCTGGCATTCTCTGCTTGGACCTGAGGTCCCTCTGACGTCAGCAACGAGATCCCGGGTGCCACGCCCCCTCCTCTGGCAGCTCCTGTCCG
The DNA here is from genome assembly GCA_004026705.1 of Nesogale talazaci. Lineage (NCBI taxonomy): Eukaryota > Metazoa > Chordata > Mammalia > Afrosoricida > Tenrecidae > Nesogale > Nesogale talazaci. The sequence goes on along the minus strand of PVJH01026089.1, from coordinate 2,454 downwards.
CCTGCTGCTGCAGCCGCAGCTGGGGGAGCTTCAGCGACGTTTCACTTGCACGTCTTGTCCGTGACGTCCTCTACTGCATGGGCCTTCTCTGGGTCACCTTTCTGTGGCTTCTGTCCAACCAGGAATCTCTCCCAGTCGGGCGGTCTTCCAAATTGCAGTGTGCTTCCTCCGCTCGTCTTCCCTCGGTTCCTGGAGCCCCGTCTTGGCCTTGTGCTTGCCGGGCAGCGTGGCCATCTTCCTGCAGCCCTGTGCTTCTAGCTCACGCGCGTCTGTCAGCTGCAGCAGTCAGAGTCAAGGTTGCCGCGCCTCCATCCTGGGTTTTGCAGACTGACTATTGAAGGAGGCGGCAATGTAGGCTGCAGGCTTGCTTGTGTCTTTTTTTTTTTTTGGGGGGGGGGACATCACTGCTCTCTGGTGGTGGGAGTAGGAGGCCCAGCCCCACTGCTGGAATCGAACCTCCGTCCCAGTGGGCTGCAGTCCCGCGCACAACCACTACGCCACCGGGGCTCAGCCCATCGCTTGTGTCTTAACGCATTGTCCGTCCTCCTCTGCTGACCGATTGCCCCCTGCACCTTGGGGTGGGGACAGTCCTCACCAGGCACGGGCCCCAGACTCCAGGTTGGTCCTGCACCACCCCCCCAAAACGTGTAAAAGCTGGCTCCCGGGAGGCACATGGTGAACACGTGCAGACGGAGACTTCCACCCGCCTGCGGGAAGCTCAGCGTCTGTGGGCTGTGGGCTTCCTTGGCCCTGCTCCCTGCCTGTCCACCGGGCGGTGCCAGAGAGAGGCGTGGGTCAGTGGGCACGGCGTGTGAGCTGTGTGACCACAGAGATGGCCCACTCTTTTCTGGGGGTGCCCATCGTGTGTGGCCGAGACTCAGGGCACGCCTCAGCGGGCCGTCTGCCGGCTTGTCTGTCCTTCCCGTTCCCTTCCCGCCCCTACGGACGGCCCCTCGCCTCGTGCATCTTGGTCTCCAGGTCACCTCCCCAGCAGAGCCAGCTCCGCCCACACACAGACCCGCCCTCCTCTCCCACCTGGTCACGGTGTAGGAGACAGTGGGGAGGGGGGATGGGACACGTCGGGCCTTTGACAGCCAAGGACAGAGCAGCTGTGAGGGTCCCCTCGGGCCAGCACCCCCTGGTCCCTCCAGTCTCCTTCTCCCAAGTGGACCCTCCCTGAGTGGGCCTCGCTCATCTGCCAAGACCCTGCTCCACTGCTGCCCAAATCACCTCAGGCTCATGAGACAAGCCGGCCCACCGATCAGGTCCTGCAGCCAGCCCCATAGCTCCTCTGTGCCCCCATGCCACCTGTGTGCCCTCTCCATAGCCTCTCTGTGCCCTCCATGCCACCTCTGTGCCCCTCCATGCCCCTCTCTGCGTGACCCCACTCCATGTGATCCCTCTGTACTCCCGTGGTCCCCCTGTGGCCCCCCTCCCGTGTGGCCTGCTGCCCTCCCTGTCTTCCCTGCTGTACAGTGAGACTTGTACCTGGCCTGCGGCCGACCGCTCCTCCTGTGGCTGCCCCCAGAGGCACACCATATCAGGCTTTGGGGGTATGGGGAGGGGGGCAGTAGGGGGGCTGTGGTGGGAAAGCAAGCTGCCAGAGCCCAGCCAGGGTGGTCAGCACGTGCTCCAGGAAACACTTTGTGGTCAGCTTCCCGGAGAGGCTTGGCCGGAGTTCTTGGACTCAGGATTTCTCTGACCACACAGGGCAGGCTGGGGTCCCTGCCCCTCAGCCCCACCCAGCCCAGAGTGCTCCTTCCCAGAAACCACTGCTGCCCTGGTTTCTTGGGGGGGGGGGCGGAGAGGGACCCTGGGAACATGAGAGTCATGTCTCCCATGTTTGGGTGGGGTGAGGCAGGGCACAAAGGACCATGACCGGGGTCAGGCCCTAACCTGAGCTAAGGTTGCTGCAGGCTAAGTGCTGGGCTGCTCACCCATGGGCCACTCCACAGAGGAGGGCGCTGTCTGTTCCTGGGAAGGTCTCCAGCCTCCGAAACTCTGTGGGGGTCTGCTTTCCTGTGTCCCCAAGACAGGGCAGAGCAGAGCCACCCGGAACACTTCGTCTTCCCCACCCCACCCCCCGGAGACCCTGGCCTGGCTGCGCCCCACTCCATCATCTGGGCACACGGATCAGGAATGCCACCCAAGGGAGGATGGCAGACGTGTCCCCAAACAAGACGCAGCTGTGTGCAAACCTGCCAAGGACGGAGGGTCATGCCAAGTGCCCACCCCTGAGCTCACCGGCCACCCTCCTCCCCCGCGAGAAGGTAGTTCTCCAGAGGTCAGTCTAGCCACCTGGCCTCCCAGGACCCCCGCCAGCTGGCCAGTCCCTCTGGCAGGGGCCCTGGCCCTAGGAGGAGTGTCCACTTTGTCATCTGCTGACAAGCCATCAAGAGAACATTTTCCATCTGCGGCGACTCTGCCAGGCACCGCGGGCAGGGCTGCCAGGAG
>PVJH01026088.1:0-30551 GCA_004026705.1 Nesogale talazaci | reverse complement strand
AAAAATGGCCTGATTGTGGCTCAAGGAGGACTGGTTTTGCCATCACAACGATGCATCTGCTCATGCAGCCATCTCTGTGTGCCAGTTTTTGGCACAAGTCAGCATTGTACCCATTGCACCATTGCACCTTACTCACCTCACCTCTCTCCGTGTGACTTCTTTCTGTTTCTGAGAATGGAGAGGGAAAGGATAGTGTTTTGAGGACATAGAAGAGGTGAAGAAAAGAAAACTGAGGAGGTGCTGCCAGCCATCCTAACAGATGAAAAAAATGTTTGAAAAACATGTTTCTATGAGTGGAATCACAGATTTTTTTTTTTGAATCACAGATTTGACAAATGTATTAAGTATAATGGAAACAGTTTGAAGGTGATAAGGTTGTTTTGTAAAAAAATAAAAATTAAGGCTAAGCCCCAGTGGGTAGTGGTTGTGCGTGGGACTATGGCTCACTGGGTTGGAGGTTCAAATCCAGCAGCAAGGCTGGGCCTCCTACTCCCACCACCAGAGGGCAGTAATCCCCCCCCCAAAAAATTTAAATACATAGCTTTGAAAAGCATTTTCTTTTTTGGGGGGGTGGAGGGTGCCTCCTCATGTAGTTCCTGGGCTACATTCCTAATAGTAGATGGTTCCTATATCAGACAGAAATATTACCCTGTATATGGATCATGAGGTCAATCAAGCAATACCCAGGAAATATCACAAATCGTTTCGCCTGGCAACATCTTGAAGAATCAGTCTTTGATCATTGACAACTAGTATGTTAATGAAAAAAGCCTTGGGTTCATCAAATCCTTGAGAACTGAGTTTTTCTGAGACAAACAAACCTTTTCTTTTTAGGTGGATGTTGGAAGGGTAGTGTTTAACCTTATTAATTTGTGTTAATATGCAAGGCAAGTCTTCGTGGCTTCCCTCCTCTTACTGAAGTCACACTTCCCAGCATGGAACGTGCCTGTGGCGTGGGAAGGCAGAAGCAGACTGGAGTAGCAGCAGCAATGGGTGAGGGAAGGTGGTGCAGAAAATGTCATCCTCTTACAGGTGTGTTAGCTGCGGGTTGGGGTGAGAAAAGCCAACTCTCTGGCTGGTGAAGGTGACATCAGGAGAAGAGAGGGGGACAGTGAATGCTAAGTGCCTGGGGCTGAGATGAGTGTTTATTTGCTGGGATTAGTTCCTTCCCTCCTTCCCTTCAACCACCTCAGTCCCTATTACCACGGACTTTTGTGGTACTGTTAGAAACACAAATGTCAGCCCATCCTCTGGCTTCTCTGCAGATAGAAGGCCAATTACACCTCTCCTCTCCTCTTTTCTAAAAATCTTTTCTCCTTTTTTTAAGGAAATCAGTGGATTTTCCTCCCATGGAATGGCATTTTTGTATTCCCAACTTCTTTATTTCCTTTAGGATCGAAAATTATGAATGTTTATGAAAAATTCTTTTTGTGTATGGTATGAAGACCATTTACCTTTATTGTTATTTTTTTTGGGGGGGGGCATCACTCTCCTCAGGTGGTGGGAGCAGGAGGCCTAGCCTTTGCTCCGTGGAGCTGGAATCGAACCTCCATCCCAGTGGGCCGCAGTCCAGCGCACAACCACTACGCCACTGTTTATTCTTATTTTTTAACAGTGGTCTCACACAATATATAGGATATTGTCTTTCTATGATTAACTGACTTTACTCAGTTTATCTTTCAAATTCATCCATGTCCTGAGTGTTTGACAGTTGCACCATTATTCCTTAGCAAGGCATACATAATAATCTATATGTAATCATCCTCTTTTTCACATCAACTCCACAATGCAGCTTTTTATTTTTGAAACAATACAATAATCAAGCAGCCATAATTGGGGACATTGTTGACTATTGAATAAAAGATACTGGACAACTGCCTTGGTTTTTATTTTAACAGTTTTATTGGCACTTAATCCACATTTCACACAATTCAAAAGTCCAATCAATATCAAGAATTGTATAATCATTACCATAATCAATTTCAGAAGACAATATTCTTTAAATGTGAAAGCAAGAGATACTTGAAGTTTCCAGTTGCTGTTTTTGCACCGATTGATTTCAGTATCAGAACCCAAATGAAAAATGTCAGGACCATCTGCCCACTTGTGAGATGTGGTTGCCTAGCCCACTTTCATTACTTCTAAGAGATTAGGTTGTTGGTTTCTTCAGTGATGTGCTGAGTCCTGGGTCCTTCTCCTCCTTTCCTTTGGGGTCTCCATGAACTGGCTCACTTCACTGCCCACATGAGGGCAGAATGGAAAATCACTTGACTTGAAGTCAAGATGGGGGAGTTTCTTACATGTGTCAAATTCCTGGCTGTAGGTGGAATCTTATTGTTGTTGTTGTTATTAATGAATGGCATATTTTTGAGTATCATTTATTAAAATTAGCCTGTGTAGTAGCCTGCGAGGGTAGGATGGGGCTTTGCTATTTATAAAGATAGAACAGTCTGTTAATGGGTCACTTACTTCCAGTTAAGGGACTGTTTTTCTGGATTTTCTTTATTTTTTATGAAGGGCATCAATTCCATTTATGCAGTGGTGTCTTCATAGTTCTTCCCAGAGACCCTTGCTTCTGCAGAAAAAGCCCTGATCCCCAAACGGATTTGGGTTTTTATTGTTGAGTCCGACCCATTTATTGTTCTATTACCATACATATTGTTTGGTGCTTTATTTCATCATGCCAGTTTTGTTCACCTCTATCCCACAAATTGTTCCATTTTAAAATATGCCTCTCTTGAGCTTGTTGCTAGGCAGGATGGAATAGACTCCCTTCTCCCTATTTTCCCCCCGCTATCAACAATGGAAACCTTGGCTATTGCCCTAAAGGAAAGCACTGGCAAGTAGATCACCGGCTGGCTAGCTCTCTGGGTTTTCTGTTTGTCTTCAGTTTCTCTAGGGCTAGATGTGGACAAAGCCTGCAACCCGAAAAATGTTAGGCAGCAGATTTTAAAAGCCCAAAGAACAGTGTACTCACTCTAGTCAAATGGAGAAAAACTGTTTTATTATTATTATTGCCAGTATGTATCCTACCATAGCCAAAGATCATGGAATGCCTTCCCATGCCACAAGTGACAGTGGAAGCTGAGTAGAACACTTGGATTTCGACCTCTGGGTTCACTGTGGGAAAAACTGCCCTTTAATTCTTTTGCCAAGATGGGGTCAGCAGAAGCCAACCAGGCAGCCTGAACTTGCGTCAGTTCCCAGTGACGACAAAAGCAGTATGAGGTAGTGCTTCGCTGCTTCTGCCATGGTAGGAACAGTAAGGGACAAGTGAGGAACCCGGTTTTCCACCCAACACCCGAGTGTAGATGGCTGCTTCTCCCAGTAGGTAGTATAGCAGGAAATCTAAACTACCTCCCACCAGTTATCACTAAAGGAAGTGTCCCTGACCTCTGCTGAGGTGGTGTTAAGTGGGGGTAGATGGGAAATCTGTAGTTCCATTCCCACCTGATGGCTGCCTTTCACTTCTGCTTGCTGGGTAGAATTGTTTGTCATGAGAGGGGAAAGCGCCTTTCCTCCCTGACATAACCGTAATGAAGGAGCCTGGGCTTTTCAGTCTGTTAAGCTTTGAAATGTGACACCCCTACCCCAACATGTAGTTCTTGTGAAGCGCCGGTGAATCCGTTCTGACTCACAGTGCAGCATGGCTCAGTCTTAAGTTCATCTCAAAAGCTTTCCTCTATTTGAACCCATAGTTGCTATTGCTATGGCAATTCATCTCATTGAAGGTTTTCCTCCCTGCCCTCCCCTCTGCCCCCATGACCTCTGCGTTACTCAGCATGATAACCTTCTCCAAGAGAAGGGCATGTCCAAAATGTGAAGACAAAATCTTGGCAGCCTCACTTCTAAGGAACATGACTATGGCTGTACTGCTTCCACGTAGATTTGTTCCTTCTTCCTGCAGCCACGATACAGTTAATAGTATTTTCCAGCACCGTAATCCAAGTGCATCAATTCTTCTCTGATCTTTTTTTTTGTTCATAGTCTAATTTTTGCTTGCATATGAAGCAATTGAAAATACCCTAGTTTGGGTCCAGCTCATGTTTGTCTTCAAAGTGACATCTTTGCTTTTTAGCACTTTAAAGATAGCTTTTGCAGCAAATTTGCCTAATGCAAGACATCTTTTGATTTCTTGACTGCTGCTTCCGTGGGTGTTGATTGTGGATCCAAGTAAAATGAAATCCTTGACAACTTCAGTCTTCTCTCCATTGATCACAAACGTGCTTATTTATAAGTTCAGTTGTGAAGATTTTTGTTTTCTTTACGTTGAAGTGTAATCCATATGAAAGACTGTGTGTAGTCTTTGATCTTCATCAGTGAGTTCTTCAAGTCCTCTTTGCTTTCAGAAGCAAGGAAGTGTCATCTGCATATTGAAACTTGTTAATGAGCCTTTCTCCAATCCTAATACCTCTTTCTTTTTAAAATGGCCCATTTCTTGGACTCTGCTAAGCATACAGATTGAATAAACCTGTGAGAGGATACAATCCTGATACACACCTTTTCTGATTTTAAACAATGCAGTATCCCTTTCTTTTGTTAGAAAGATTTTCCTTTACTATGTATAGATTCCACAAGAGCACACTTAAGTTTTCTATAATACCCATTCTTCACACTGTTATTCATAATTTGTTATGAGCCACATGGTCAAATTTTTTCATACTCAGTGAAACAAAAGTAAACATCTTTCTGATATTCTCTGCTTTCCCACAAGATCCATCTGCTATCTGTAATGACATACCTCATTCTGTATCCTCGTCTGAATCCAGCTGGAATTTCTGACAGTTCTCTGTTCATGTATTGCTACAACCATTTTTTAAAATTCACTTCAAAATTTAAGTGTATATGACACTAGGGATGTGGTTTGACCATTTCTACATTCTTTTGAGTTACCTTGCTGTGGAATGGGTACAAACATGAATCTCTCACAGTTCATTGGCCAAGTAGCTGTGTTTTTAAGTTTCTTGGCTTAGACGATTATCTCCAGTGCTGAATCACTTAGTTGAAATATTTCAGTTGGTCTTCTGTCATTACCTAAAACCATGCTTTCAGCTTGGACTTTTTCTTTCAGTAAAATTGGTTTTTGATCACATGCTGCCTTGTGAAATGGTTGACTGTTCACTGGTTCCTCTTGAGCCACTGATTCTGTATATTCCTTCATCTTTTGATATTTCCTGCATTTTTCAATACTTGGTCCATAGAATATAGGTATGTATGTATATATATACATGTGTAATTTTGATAGATCATTTTATTGTGGTTTATTACAGCTCTTATGACAATCCGTACATCCATTGTATTAAACTCATTTGTACATATGTTGCCATCAACCTTTTCAAAGCATCTTCTTGCTACTTAAGCCCTTGGTATAAGCTCCTCATTTTTTCCCTTCTTCCCTCACTCTCCCACCCTCATGAACCTTTGATCAATTATAAGTTACTATTATTTTCGTATCTTATACCGCTCACTGTCTTCTTTCACCCATGTTTCTGTTGTTCATCATCAGCGGGGGTGGGAGGAGTGGAGAGAGTTACATGTCAATCATTGCAATTGGTTTCCCCTTTCTCCCCCCATCTTCTCCCTACTCTCATGTTTTCGCTATTCCCATTATTGATTTGGAGGGGTTTATCTGTGCTGCATTCTGTGTGTCGAGAGCTCTTATCTTTACCAGTGTACATGCTCTTGTCTATCAGGATTCGTAAGGTAGAACTGGGGTCATGATAGTGTGAGGAAGAAGCCTCAAGGAACTGGCAGAATGTGTGTTTTGTCGGTGCCACACTACATCCTGACTGGCTCCTCTCTTCCTTATGGTCCTTCTGTGAGGGGTTGTCCAGTTCTCATTGATATGATTATTTGTTTTGGGTTTTCTGATGCTTGATACCTGATGGCATTGACACCTTATGTTCACACAGGCTGGTGTGCTTCTTCCATGTGGGCTTTGTTGCTTCTCAGCTAGATGACTGCCTGTTTATCTTCAAGACTTTAAGACCCCAGAGGCTGTATCTTTTTGTAGCCAGCCACCATCAGCTTTCTTTACCACATTTGCTCATACGCCCATTTTGTCTTCAGTGATTGTATTGGGAAGGTAAGCACCATAGAATGCCAGGTATTAGAACAAAGTGTTCTTGCTTTGAGAGAGTACTTGAGTACAGGCTCAATATTCATCTGCTACCTTAATACTTAACATATAAGTATATATACATGGACCTGTATCCCTATTGTTATATTTAAATATATTTACATATATACATGCTTGTATTTATACCTCTTTAAATGCCCTTTGTCTCCTAGTTCTTGCCTATATTTCCTTTTACTTTTCTCCTGTCCCACTATCATTTGGCTCTCAGTAATTCCTCTTGGTGTGATTCCATTGCACTTGAACAAATCTCACCAAGTATTCTACCCCCTCCTTGTCATTGATGTAAGATCACTTTTTGTTTTCTTGTCCCTGGGTTTGATGGCTCCCCCTCCTTTCTCCCACCTCCACCTCTCCCATGTTCCCTTCCTTCCCTCTCTCCCCCGAACCAAAGTTCCCATTGTTATCTCCTCGGGATTGTTTAGCCTGCCCATCTTACATAGATAGACATAGAATCCTTCAATATTGTCATTCGAGACCTGATTATTTTTTACGTAATAGCTGAGCGTGTTGTTCCTTTTTGGCATTCTAAAACTCCAAGTCTTTGCACATTTCATTTTTAGCGTTTTCTTGTGTAGCCTTTTGAACTTTTTGTTTCATCATTTCTTCCATTAACTTTAGCTATTCAGTGTTTGAGAGCAAGTTCCAGAGTCTTTTCTGACAGCTGCTTTGGTTTTCTCTTTCCATAAAACATCTAGTCTTTAGTCCTTAGTGTTCAGTGTGTTACATCTCTTCTTGAGAGGACTTCTGAATTCAAGTGGGATATGCCCAAGTGGTTCTTGTGAACTTGCTGTAATTTTTTTTTTCAAAATAAGTGTGACTTTACATATAAGCAGTTGATGTTCTGTTCCACAGATGTTCTAATGACATTGAGCTTCATCATTATTTCTTCCCATATATGTAGTTTATTTGAGTCTTCTTTATTTCTTCTGGCGAGGTCCACATGTATGGTTGCTAATTATGTTATTGAAGGGAGGTATTTGCAAAGACAAAGTCATTGGTCTTGTAAAATTCTGTGTTGTGATCTCCAGCTTCACTTCTCTGACCAAGCTCATATTTTCTAACTACTGATCCTTACTCTTTGTTTCCAACTATCACAGTTCAATCATGAATAACTAGCAATATGTCTTGATAAGTTTCAAACTTCAGAGGTTGTCAAACTCTTAAATTTCCTCATAAACTCAAATGATAATTAAGTGGTCTGTATAAACATATGGATAGTATTTTATCATTACTAGTGTTATACTTCCGGATAGATCTTGAAATATTCATTTTGACAATGAACGAGATGCTGTTTTTTCCTTCAGTTTATCATTTCTAGTAGTAGAGCATGTGAATGTCTGATTCAGGATGGCCAATACAACATGTCCATCTCATCTTACTAATGCCTAGAATATCTTCTTTATGCATCCCATTTAATTTTTGATGACTTCCAATTTTGCTAATTTCATACTTTGTACATGATGTTTGCAACTTTTTCTTTTCATTTTGCATTCTGCCATGTTGGAAAATTAAGGTCCTGGAAACTTTAGTCCATTCCCATCCATCCCGTCCATTATGGTCCACTCTCCTTTGAGGAAGCTACACTTCTCCACTAGTATATTGAGTGTATTCTCATGGAAGGGGTCTGTGTCCATGAGATCAGACAATACTCTGCTGCTGCTATATTATGAGGCTTACACTGTCTACTTTTTCAGAATTAGATCACTGAGCCTTTCTTTCTAGCTTGCCTGAGTCTGCAAGGCCCACTGAAACTTGTCTATCATGGATCACTGCTGGCTTTCAAAATACCAGTGACATAGCTTTCGCCATCATCGCAACACACTGCCACCACATTATGGCAAACTGACAGATGACAGGTGAATTGATAGAACTAATACATAACAAATCAGTAAGGATATCAAAAAAGATGAACAACAGCATCAACCAGCAAAATTTAATTGATCCAATACAATAATAAAAGAATAGGTACAATGTGCTTGACAAAATGGATGGATGTATGAATTGTGGTGAGTTGTATGAGCCCCCAATAAAATGATTTTTAAAAGAAAAGGAAAAAAGAATAGACATCCTTTTCAAACATTCATGGAACATTCACCAAGATAGACCATAACTTGAGTAATAATAAACTTCAGTAAAATTAAAAGAATTGGAAGTCTTTAAAATATATAATCTGGTCTTGATACAATCAAAGTAGAAACAGCAACAGAAAGATTAACAAATATCTGTAAACACTGGGTCTAAGAAGAGGGAAATTAGAAGATACACTCGATGAATAAAAATAGAAAAATGTTATAAGTGAGCTACAACTACAGCATTGTTGAGAGGGAAATTTATAACTCCACAGCTTATATTAAAAAAGAAACAAGGTTTCAAAATTACAGATCCTACATCAGAAAACTAGGAAAATTGAGCAAAATAAGCTCAGATCAAGCAAGAGGACAGAAGTATTAAAGAGTAAAAGTAGATGAAGTTGAAAACATATAATTAGAGAAAATCAGTGAAGCCAAATGTTGGTGAGATTCTTGCAAGAGTGTCAAAGGAAAAAAGGACAATTAAGGTATGAATTACTAATATCAGGAATGAAATGGGGACTATTACAAGTTCTATACACATTAAGAAAATAAAAAAAGAAAACTAGCAACAACTAGGCACATAGCATTCAGCAGCTTAATGAAATAGTACAGTTGTTTTTGAAACATTCTACATAAGTATTTCCAATCTGATATAGATCACCTAAATAGTCATGTATCTGTTAAAAAAGCTTATAGTGTAAAACGTTGCCAAAAAGAATTTCTAGCCCAGATAGTTTCACTGGCGTCTTCTACCAAACATTTGAGAAGAGTTAACATCAATTATACATGATATCTTCCAGAAAACGGGAAGGAGAGCAACAATTTCCAACTTATTTTATAATGTCAGTAAATCTACTGATACCTAAACCAAACCAAGCAAAATAAGGCTTCGGACTGATATCTTTTAGGAACATAGATGTAAAAATCCTCAGCAAAATATTAGCAAATTGAATTCAGCAATAGAGAAAGAATTACACAGCATAACCAAGTGAGGTTAATTTTAGGGATGCAAGCATTGCTTAGTATATGAAAACTAATCTCATGCAATCCATCTTTTTGAAAACTTAAGAAGAAAAGTTTGTGATTTAAATTATCAAAACAAAACAAAAATTTGGCAAAGTTTAACACCCACTCATGATAAAAATTCAGAAATTTAGAAATAGGACTTTTCTCAGCCTGATAGAATATCCACAAAGACATCCACATCCAGTGCCATACTTGAAAAAGACTGACTGTTTTGCTGATGTAATGAGGAGCATGGCAAGGATATCTGTGATTAGCGCTCTTATTCAGTATGGTCCCAAGTAACTCAATAAGGCAAGTAAAGGATATAAAATGCATAGAGATTGAAAAGGAAGATTTATAGCTATTTCTATTTCCAGATGACATGATGCTCTATATAGACATTCCCAAGAGCCTACAAAAAGAACCTTTTAGAATAAATGAGTGGAAATTCAGACAGGCTACAGGTTATAAGGTTAACTTAAATGAATTGTACTTCTGGATAACAGCAACAAATATTTGAAAATTGAAGTAAACACTAGACTATTTATAGTCCCTTCCAAAGTGAAATTCTTAGTAATAAGTTTGACAAAACATGTATAATAATATCTACATGCTGAAAATTACAGCCAAAACAACTCAAAAACCTCATTGTCATTTCAGCCCATAGCAACTCGATCTATAGGAGAGAGGTGAACTGCTCCTTTGGGTTTTCAAGACTAAATCTTTATAGGAATAAAAAAAGCCTCATCTTAATTTCCTGCAACAACTGGTGGATTCAACTGCAGTTCTGCTACTTGAGCTCCTGAAAATGACAATACACCTGATAAAATAAAAGAACACTTACATAAATACAGTGACAAACTGTGCCCATGGATTGGAAGACTGAACATAGTAGAAATGTTTGTTCTCCCCCAAATTGATCTATTGGTTTGGTGCAATTTCTGTCCAAATTCCAGCAAGATTTTTAAGATAGATAAATTTATTGTGAAATTTAAAGTGTTGAAAAGCTGGATGTTACTTTGAGGACTAAGGTATGTCTGACCCAAGCCTTGGTGATTTCATTTGTCTCATGTGCATATGAAAGATGGACATTGTGGCAGTCATGTAATCTTGTGTCAGTTTCAGGATTGGGAGTGTGGGGGTGGAGTCTAGCCTGTCAATCTGGAGATAGCCAATGAGACCTCTGTGTGGGCATGACTTTTTCCTGAGAATTCTGGGAAATCTGGCTGTATTTCCCCCTTGGAGGTAAGAGAATTGTGACTCAGTCCCTTGGAGACGCTCTACTGACAAGACACAAGACTGACTCCCTGTGAGACATCCCGGAGGAGAAGCCACATGGGCTTCCTCTGAGGGAACCAGACCACAGACCAGTGAAGCCGAAAAAAGCCATGTAGAAACTTCTGTCAGTGCTGAGATGCTTGAGAAGCCACAGAGAGGTCCCTGCCAGCGCTGAGATGCTTCTATCACCACTGGATACACAAGACTCAGCACCCACTGGCCTGTGATTGTCCTGGCATCATTGCCTGTGCTTCGTGAATCTGAAGAGGACTTTATAGATTGGTATCGGACATATGGGCTAATATTGGACTTAAGGACTTGAACTGGATTGGGTTGGGATGCTTTCTCAATGTTCCATTCCTCTTGTATATAAACCTCTCCCTTATATACATATGCGTGTTTATGAATTTGTTTCTCTAGTCCACTTGGACTAGCACAGACATTGAATAAGGAGAACTGAAGAAAGATCGATGCATTTGGATTGTGGTGCTGGTGAAGAATATATTAAAATATCATGCAGTCTGAAATCAAAAACAAAAATAAATCTGTCTCAGAAGAGTACAGCCAAAACACTACTGAGAGACCAGGGTTGACAAGACCTTATTTCATATACATTGGACATCTTATCAGGAGAGACCAGTCCCTGAAAAAAGACACCATGCTTAGTAAAGTAGAGGGACAGTGAGAAAGAGGAAGCCCCTTGACAAGATGGAGTGACACAGTGGCTGCCACTGTGCCTCAGACATAAGAACAATTGTGAAGACAACACACGGCCAGGGGGTATGTCCTCCAGTGGTACATGGAATTCCTGAGTTGAAACCAACTTAAGGCACCTCACAACAGCATTCTGAAATTAACGTGGAAAAATAACCAAAGTAGCTGTACAATTCTTTTTAAATGACTAATACAATGGTAGGAATTACCCAATTTTAGACATCCTTGATAACTACAGTAATCAAGGCGATGTAGTATTAGTATCACATCAATAGAACGGAGTAGAAACCCCAGAACCAGACCCATACCTATTACACCCAACTGATTTTTTTAGACAGAGATGCAGATGCAATTCAGTAAAACAGTGTTTTCAGCATGTGGTAGACATCTACAGGCAACTAGGTAAATAAATTAACCTTACCATATTCAAAACCAAGAAGAGATTTTAATGTAAAATATTAAATTTAAAATCTATCTTTGGAAGCTAAGATTAGACGGAAGTTCTTAAGATATGACACCAAGTGCACAGCCTATAAAATAAAATATCAGTGAGTTGACTTCATCAAAATGAAAACTTCTACCCTGTAAAAGACTCTGTTAAGAGATGAGAAAATAAGCCATAGTCCAGGAGAAAATACTTGCAAATCATATCAAAGCAGTCTTAGCTATGCAAGATAGTACAAGGCCATAAAAATAACCAGGCAACCTGAGACTGCATAGATTTTAATCAATGGAGAAATATGACTGTTTATAACCTGAAAATTATTTCATCCAAGCATTAAAAAAGCCATTGTGGCAATCATAAATGTATTGGGAAAATGATAGATAATAATACTAATATTATTCAATGTGCTTAAAATTTAGGAACATGGAGAATTTTTTATTCCTTTGTTAAAAGATTGCCAAGAGGGCTGAGCCCCGGTGGCGTAGTGGTTGCGCGCGGGACTGCGGCCCACTGGGATGGAGGTTCAATACCAGCTCCATGGAGCAAAGGCTGGGCCTCCTACTCCCACCACCTGAGGGCAGTGATGCCCCCCCCCCAATAAAAAAAAGATTGCCAAGAGTCTGGAGACAGAGAAGGCTGGGGTAGGCATGGAATCAAGAAAAATGGAAATCATGAGAATGCTGACACTGTGGATAATTTCACCAATGTTACTAAACACTATGTGTAGAAATGGGAACAAACTTTTCTGTGTAAGCGTTTACCAAAAACTGGGTAAAATATGCTTAAAAGCAACTAACCAATACCAGTTTGAACAGGGGTTGTCTTCTATGCTATAAAGCCAGCTTCCTTTCTCTGTCTTGGTGAATTATCCTTTCTTAGGGTATAATTTCTTACTCCTTTCTTAGGATGGATCAGCTTCCAACCTTTTATCCTGTTTGCTACCATTGCTGTGAAATATTTGTGAGAATTCCCTCAACGTGAAGTTCTTTGCTGATGTCACTTGTTCTTGTTGGGCACCTTTCCTATGCCGTTAAGTATGTCTTTGTCAAATTTCTCCAGAGGCATATCTGGAGTATCCAGAGCAGAAGCAAATTAACCTTCTTCCAACTATTTCTTCAAAACTCCAGTTATGTTCAACTTTCATTTCATCCTAGAGTTGCCACTTTAGCTTCTCTCCTTCCACCTTCTAATCTATTTTCTTTTTCCATTATCCACTTTTGTAAAATGTTATATAAGCTTATCATTGGAAAACAAGAAGGTAACACTTTGCATTTGTCTGTGAACTAAATGAGAGATAGAGAGTAACCAATCAGTGACAGACTTTGGAAGAAGTGATGAGATTGGTCACATCATTATGGACATTTGTTATTTATGTAGTGATTTGTAGAATGAAGAGCTGGCCGCAGTTACTCATGGGTAACATGCTGTCAGAACATAAACGTGGTCATGTTGGAGGATTGGCATTATTGATACCACGATATTTGAAGTGGGTAGGTATTGGAACCATACAAAGCAAAGAGTGCCTGAGTTTGACAAAGAGCTTGTATCTAGAATATACATAGAGCTTGCACCCAATAGCCTATTTAGAAAATGTTCATGAATAGACATTTCACCCAAGAGGATATGGCAGATAGCACTCTCACTGGCCAGGAGGGAAATACGAACTACAAGTATGACTAGAAACCAGTATTCTTGCACATGTATTAGAATGGCTAAAATGAGAAATGGTAAATACTGGTGAGGATTTGGAGAAACTGGATTTTTCTTTTTTCTTTTTGAAACTGGATTTTTCATCCAGCATTGGTGGGAATTAGAAAATAGTACAGCTGCTCTGAAACATTGTGTGATACTTCCTTATAAAAGTAAACATAAGCTTATCATATGACCCAGTGGTTGCAGCCATGGGCATGTAGCTCAGAGAAATAATTACTTAATGCTCATGAATAACCTGTACACAAATGTTCCTAACAACTTTAGTTACAGTAGCCAGAATCTGAAAACAATTCAGATGTTCTTCAAAAGGTGACTGGTGAAACTGGTGCGTGAGCGATTGATATATGTGCAGTAATTTGGAGAGATCTCAGTGAAGGAGAGCCAATCTCAAAAGGTTACATACCATTGGATTCCGTTTATATAACACTCCCTAAATGCTGGAATTACAGAAATGGAGTCCAAAAATAGTAGTTGCCATGACACAGGTAGATGGCTTGAGAGGATGATGCATATTGATGAAAGAGAAGCCCAGTGGAGTTCTTCCATGGTGATACAGGAAAAACGTAGCTTGACTGTTGGTTACATTAAACTATATATTGGATACAGTGATATAGAACTACTCGCACACACTGTTTGGGGGGGGCAGAGTGGAGGGGGAGTGAGAAAGCTGGGGAAATCTGAACAAGCAAGGCTTGTGGTCAGTTAATAGTATTGTCCCTTTGTCAGTTTTTTGGGTTTGGTATTGTGTACTATCATTATATAGGATGTCACAGGGAGGGACCGCTGAGTGAAGGGTACGTGTTACCTTATTTTTATAGCTTTCTATAAGTATTTCAGAATGAAAAGATATAAAACAAAGGCCTTTTCTATGAGGGCCAGGCACATGCCACTGTTGTAAGGCATAGGTGCTGAATTTCTGTTCCTGCTCACCTTCATGTTATTCCAAACCAAGAATAACTAGGCTGGTACTCAGCCTTTGCAGGCCTCTCTGCCCAGCCTTGATCGACTCTCCAGGGTCCACTAGCTGCATTCAGAGAGAACATTCCACTGTTGCTTTTTCACAAAGAAGCAGGATGTGGCACCCCATAGATGTGATTGCTCTGCCAGGAGCTTATCTTTTTAAGGATAGGCTGATTCATTTCTCTGGTTGGTGTTTCTATGGAGTGCTTGGAACTAGGCAGAGAAACTCATAGGTAATAGATGTGCAATTTGGAGCTGACAGCTGCTCATCATCCTGCTTTTTATAAATATTCGTGCCTTTTAATTTTTCTTGGAAGGTAGAGAGACAGAAACCACTGTAACCTTTCCGGCTCTCTTTTGTAAGCATCAGCCTGTGAGACTGGAAAGAAAACTGTGTGCATCACATGTATAAAATATCCAATTAAAGCTCTTTATTCAATTTCAACATAACTTCATTTAACAATCTTTGTATATGTATGGGGTGGGGAGGGGTTGAGGGAAAATTGTTGAGATTTGAATATAGTACATACAGTAATTTAGCCATTTCAAACAGTTGAACAAATTGTACACCTGTGGTTAGATTGACAGTAATGGCAGTGATTTAATTTTCATAAGCAAATTGTTCCAGCGCTGACAGCTCTTTCCCCAGTTTCCTCTGCTCAGGTTTCCCTAACATGTGACCAGGTGGACAGGGCAAAGCCACGCTATTCTATGAGTGGATGCTCGAGACCTGGGTGGTTCAGTGGTCCTGCGGTTACAGGTTGGGCTGCTAACTGTCCTGTCAGCAGCTCTGAAACCACCAGCAGTTCTGTGGGAGAAAGAGGAGGCTTTCTGCTCCCAAGAAGAGTTTATGGAAACCAGTTCTACGCTGCCTTACAGGGTCTCCGTGAGTCAGGATGGACTCAGTGGCAGTGAGTTTGGTTTGGGTTTCAGACCACAACTGTCCCCTCAGAGGCAAGAGGTCCAGGATGAGCTCCCATTCCTTCCCCGGACCTCAGTGATGACAAGAAGACATTCCTAATGTTGACCCTAGACTAAGGTGGCCTTGGAAGCTCGTGAGTGTGGTTGTGGAGTCGAGAGCTGTATGGGTAGGCTCTGAGGTCTGTCACCTCTGGGAATCTAGATGGTACCGTTGAAAGGCAGCGAGCCCTGGAACAGCAGTCCTTTGACTGAGAAGGCCGGCTCTGGGATACCAGAGGGTCTTGAAGTAGAAGCCTCCAATCATCTTTTTACTTTTTTTTTTTTTTTAGGCACGGCAGGCAGAGGTAAAGCGCCTCTTCCGCCCCATTGAGGAGCTAAAGAAGGACTTTGCTGAGCTGAATGTTGTCATTGAGACGGACATGCAAATCATGGTACGGCTGATCAACAAGTTCAATAGTTCGAGCTCCAGTCTGGAAGAAAAGATTGCCGCACTCTTTGATCTGGAATATTATGTCCACCAGGTATTGTCTTTTGTCCACAACTTTGACTTTTAATGAACAACTACAAAAATCGATCCTTCTGCCCTAAACCCCAAGAAAATGACATTAGCATCTTCTCCCTCGCCCCTCCCCCCGGGCATAGTTTCTTATTAATCTAGGTGACTGTCTACTTTTAGTGAGGCACATTCTTAGAAGTCAGCCTCCCTTTCATTTGGAATTTTACCTCTTATTGTTCGACACTGCAGCTTCAACAGAGATAAAACAGACACGTCCCTGTGCTGTGGAGCCCTATAATGAAAAGGGAGCAGCCACATGGGCAATTAAGTAATGAGGTACTGAAAGATTGTGATAAGAACTTCCAAGGTGATGTGGGAGTATAGACGGAGAACAGCCTTATCAGGCATTGGGGAAAGCTGCTCTGAGAATGCGACATTTAGACTGAGCAGTAAAGGATGAGGAAGGGTTGGAGCCCTGGTGGTTTAGTGCTTACTCATTGGGCTGTGAACTGCAAGGTCTGCAGATCAAAACCACCAGTCACTCTGTGGGAGAAAGGTGGGTTTTCTACTTCTGGAAGCAACTAACAGTCCCCCAGACTCAACAGGAGGAGTTCTGCCTTGTCCTGTCGGGTCCCTGTGAGTTGGCATGGACTCCTTGGCAGTGAGGGTTTAATGGTTGGCTAGGCAGAGAGAAGGCGTTTCCCTTTCTTAGTGCTGCTACATAACATAACCACAGTGGGTAACTTTAAGGAACAGAAATCGATGTTTTTTCACAGCTTCTTGTTGTATGCCAGTGAGTTGATTCTGACTCCTGGGAATTTATAGGTCAGAGAAAAACTGCCCCCCAAAAAATAAAAAAAAAAAAAAGGAAAAGGAAAAACTGCCCCACAGGATTTCCTAGGCTGTAATGTTGGTAGGAGTAGAGTGCAGGTCCAGAGTGGCCGGTGAGTCTGAGCCACCAATCTTTTGTGCAGCAGCTGAGTGTGTAACCCTTGTGTCACCAGGTCTCCATTCTCAACAGTTAAGGAGACCAGAATATTGCCCCTTCAAAACCAGAATTCTGTATCCTAGTTTTAGGGGATCCTAGTTCTGTATCCTAGTTTTACTGTCCTCTCTATGACAGTATTAGAGGGAGATTCTTGCTTTTTTTCCTGGCTTCTGGTTTTTCGCTTTTTGTGTGTTTGTTTGTTTTGTGATCTTCTGTGTCTAATCTTTTATTTCTCACAATCTGTAAAGTCTTTAGTTTCAGACTCAACCTACACTGCACATGACAAAGAATGCCCTATCCCCAAGTAGGATTATATCCACTGATACAGAGGATAGGATGCACAGCATATATATTTGGGGGTACGCAATTCAATCCATAACAGTGAATTACAGCAGGGCTCAGTAGACTATAGCCATGGGCTACTTGGGCTTCTTCTAGCCTGCTGCCAGCTTTTGTAAATAAAGTTTTATTGGAACAGAGCCACAACCATTTGTCTACGTATTATCTATGGCTATTTTTGTGCTATCAGGGCAAGGTTGAATAGTTGTGAAAGAAACCACTTGGCTCACAAAGCCACATGTATTTAATAGCCAGCAGCCCAGGAAGAGGAGGCAGCACCCACCTGATTCTTAGGCAGTGGCCAGCCTTGACTGAGGACCTGAAGAAAAGTAACCACTGAATGACAGAGAGCAGAAGGTGGGGAAAGCATGGATAGAGAGGAGAAGCTGGGAGTCATGTGTTTGGGAGTTCACTCTGTTGATGATCTTAATGGTAATCTTAAGAACCATTGAAGAATCTAAAGCAGGAAGTGACTGGTCAGACTTGTATTATAATTATAAAGATTTATGGAGTCTATTACATGCCAGACACTGCTTCCAGGGCTTTGTTTACATAAACACTTGGGCTTCCCACAACTGCTTGTGAGTAGGTAATACTCTCAACCCTATGTCATAGTTGAGGAAATTAAAGAACTGTGGAGTTATGTGGCTGACTGCCCAAGGTCACCCAGCTATTGAGTAGGGTAGAACTAGACTTTACAATGGGATATGTCGAACCCGAAGCCCTGTGCTCATAACTGGTTGGCCTCTCACAGGATCCTGATGCCTTTTGACTGAAGTTCAGAAGGGTACAGGTGAAGCTAAAGCGAAGGGGCCATGAGGAGTCATTCACTTATGTAATAAATCGATTTATTGAGTGTTTGATCCTTGGCATGACTCCAGGCACTTGAGACACAGCTATGAATAAAATTAGAGCGTATGTTCTCGCAGAGCAGACAGACAATCAGCCTAACAAGCAAATGAGAGACCATGTGTTTAAAGGTGAGAAGTACTATGGAAAAGGAAGAGCAAGGGAAGGATCGGCAGCACCTGGGGAAGAAACAGCAACCTCGTCAAAAGCCCTCGGTGGGGCATGCACCTACAAAGGCGTGCAAAGACCCGACCTGCCGGAGGCGCCCCGTGAAAGGACAAGGAGAGGAAGCTCAGAGATAGTGGGAGGAAGATCTTGGGGGCCGTGAAGACTAGGGGGGGGGGAAGTAAAATTGAGTAAAGCTGGGGAATATGCAGCAGCAGAAGGACTGAATCTGACTTCCTTTTAAAAGGATCTCTCCAGCTCCTTTGTGGAGATATCTGGAGGCCAGATAGGAGTCCCTTGCAGTCATTCAGACTCGGAATGGTGGTGGCCCAGGAAGGCCGCTTGTGTGAGAACCCCCTCAATGTCCTTCCCATGCCTGCCCGCATCCTTTTCCTCCCAAAACTGGGCGGAAAGAGAGCCCTTCTTTCCACTCTTGCTGGCGGCGGCTTGTATTGTGAGGCAGGGCGGAGGGTACCCTACAGCCACAGGAGCCGCCTCTTCCTCTCCCCTCTGCTCCTCACTCTCACTTGTGCCTTCCATAGGAGGACTGCGATCCTGCTGGGGGAAAAGCAGACCTAGATTCTCATTCTTTCTCCCCACGGTGAAAAAAAGGAAACTCCAACTGCGTTTCCATTCTAGATATTTAAAGGATTAAGGATCCTAGGCGTTCTTGGCCACCTTAGTCCTGTTCTGATGTTGACAACTGTTTGTTCCCTCCCCATCTAACATACTTGAGATGGATATTGAGGCTTTTGGCTTTAGCTGCATCATGAAAGGCCAAGGCCAAGATGACTGGAGAACTTATCATACCTGGAAGGAAGAGGGGACACAGGAGGCTTGAGCTAGCCATACTTCTGTGAAACACCACCCCCCTCCACCCCAGTCTTCTGGCAGTGTCATCCCAGTCCATTCTGCTTTTATGGGTCACTGGGAAATTAGTTTCTTATATAGCCAGAGATGAGCCCTGGAACCAGTCCCCTCGTTGAACTCAAGATTGCACTTCTTGGTGGAAGCCTTGTCCCTATCCTGGGTCACTGGTCTTCTGAATGGAAATGTAAGATCTTTGGTTTCGGCTGGTCCCTCGGGTTGCCATTCAACAGTGCTAAGTTGACATTTCGCAGGAGGATTGAAGAGAGATCTTGACCTTGAGTTCCAGTAACTCCATAGCACTCACTTTGAATAACATAGATATGTTCCAGCCGGGAGAGTCACTAGTCTAGTCCCATTTAGACTCCCTGAATGGAAGGTTTACAGAGCCGTGGGCCTCAAGGACCTGAACTGGGTCTGCCGGCGCCTTCCTTATAGTCACATGTGAATTATTAAACAGACTTTGTGAAAAGCAAAACCTTGTGTATGGGAAACAGTCTGTGAGTTATTTATGAGGAGCAGCTTCTGTCTGCCCTATCCACCCTGGGGTAGTGTATTTGCTTTCCCTCTTGTGATGCCTCAATTATTAACCACTGTTTCTCCCTTTCTCCGTTTCCTGTGCTCTCGCTGCCTTGTCAGTGCTCCGGTTCCCTCTTTTCCTCCTGAGTATTGGCACAGTTCTCCTTCTGTCTGCTTCCTACAGTGTTCCCTCCCTCTGCCTGTCCCGACCCAGCAGCCTAAAGGCAGCCTGGAAAGAGTTCCGGTGCCAGCCCCGGATGAAAAGCTTCAGACCTGGGCTCCGGGTGTGCCTTCTCGCCTGACACTGGGTCAGGCCCAGCTGTGGGCGCTTGGCCCTTTGTGGGCAGCATGACTTTGCTCCCTTACCTCCAATGATCATACCAAGGAAAAGAATCTCCGAAAGACTGAAGTGTTTGTCCAATGCCAGCCTTTGTCTCATCGCAAATTATCATTGCGAGAAAGAGAAGTGGAATGTAGACTAGAGCCCTAGGACTGTGGGAGGTACTGCTTTGTGGTGGGCAGCATGGCAGCTGCTCTGCTAGGAACTCTTCCTATAGGGTCGCTACTCTGTCCTATAGGGTCGCTATGAGTTCAGAGTTCAATGTCCGTGAATTTGGTAAGTACGTTTCCCCTCCCCATTGGGTAAGATTACATCTAAATTTATAAGAATGATTTTTGAAGTGTTAAAAGCAAGCTGAGCCGCCATAAAAATATTGGGAGACTCCGTCTAATACAGTGCTGCCCTTTCAAACTCCATTTCTCTATCACAGTCCTCTCGTAGTTTGGAGAGAGAGGCAAGAATAGCGTTAGACATGAAACTGCTCTGTGAGATGTGGAGGGATAGGAGTGGAGATCAGTAGTTGTTGAGCCTAGCTTCCTGAGTTTCCCTGGTGATTTGTCAAGTGGGATCGCCCTGTAGCTAAGAGGCAGTCTGTGTAGCGACAAGGATAATGCCAAGGGAGAGAGCAGCTACTACATGGGGGAACCAGGACCGACTGACCTTCTAAGGAAGCAGCCTTCTCATTTCAAGATACTAATGAGACTTGGGGTATGACATCCCATAAAGAACAGGAGGGAGTCTGGACTCAGGGATTTGGATCTTAGATGATAGTCTGAGCCACTGTGCCCTGTAGAGCTTTCTGTGGGATGAGGGAGACGTTCTGCACTGCCTGTTACAGTGGCCGTGAGACCGTAACACAGACTAAGCTAAAGCCCTTTGAGGGGCTTGCGTGAAGATCTTATGAATGGCCTCAGATTCAATTAGCTTTCAACTAGGAGGGAAAGAAGTGGGAAGAGAAGGACATTGTTTGTCTAACACTCATCCAGCATCCTCAGGGCTGTGCCCCCTTTACAGTTCCTGGCTTCTAATTAAAAAACAGATTTTACATTCTTTATTTTTACTGTTTCAGTCTGCTGTCCTCAATGGAACTGGGCATGGACAGGAAGCAGGGCACATTTAATGATGCTGATGACGCCCGGTTCTCTGTGTTAACAGCTTGTACATTGAGAGTTAGTTTTGTGACTCATTATGGTATTGGAATTTTCCAGGACATGTTTGGCATAAGCAATAGCTAGGTGCCATTTCCATTGATTTCCACATAGGTGCTCATAAATAATATTAGATAAATGAGAGGATATCGATCTTAAGATTGTTTAGATTTTTAGTTAATTTTATTTTTTGAAAGCCCCGAGTTTCATCAGAAAGACCACCATTGTTTGTCATTTAGTCTTGATATTTGCTTTTGGATGGCCACCAAAAGAAAGGGTGTAAGGAGAGCTCGTTCCACCTTGATGGCTGTGCTAAGCAGTGCCTTTGTTGCAGATGGATAATGCCCAGGACCTACTTTCCTTTGGGGGTCTCCAAGTGGTGATCAATGGGCTGAACAGCACAGAGCCTCTGGTGAAGGAGTATGCTGCATTCGTGCTTGGAGCTGCCTTTTCCAGGTGAGAAGTGTGGGTAGACTTTTCCTCCACCAGAATGGTCTGGGCCCTACCAGTGAACTTTAGCTTCATTCTTGGCCGGGGATGGAAAGAAGGCTACCGTTAAAGTCCTCCACATCCTTATCGCATTTCAGAATTACCCCAAAGAGACTAGAGTCAGAATCTGCCCTCATCCCAAATCGATATAGCTCTTTATCTGCAGTGCCACCATCTGTGACTCTCTGTGGCCCCTGGCTCTTTACGTATGGACATTTCATAACACATATTTTGATCCCACTCTCCGTTTCATTCAAAGCTAATAAGATAGGCCAAGCATAGATAGAAGGGAGGGAGGGCATAAACTCCAGGAGTTGATCCTTTTGACAGTGAAGCTACATCTTGTGATGAATAAATGATGAACCTGACCAAGGAAGGCCTATTGGGGAGACTGTGTCTTCCTCTGTTCTTCAGAGCCAATCAACATGCAGCCAGGTTATTGTGCTCTGCGTTGAGAGTTGTTTAGAATTTCAATTAGTCTGGCTTGTGCTGGAAGACTGATCAGGCAAGGGGAACGGGGAGGCCTCCTCTCCAAAGAGTGAGTGCAGACAGAGAAGTGGGCACTGCACGCCTCATGATCTTCATCCTCAAAAGGCCAGCATGCTTTCATACTGCCCATGGTCCACTACAGCTGTGATTCCTCCCATATCCGAATATCTGCTAGTCTGGACCCTCTGTCCCTCCGAAATGGAAACCGACCTTCTGATCTCTGAGGCAACGACATGGGTGTGATGGCTCGTTGGGCATTGTCTGGCATGACTGCAAGAGACCGTAACACTCTCAGAAAGGCTGTTCTGACCACTGGAGGCTTTGTTTTGAAAAGATCTTCTTTTCCTTTCGTTCATGCTCATCTTTATTCATTCAGAACCTCAGTCTGACACCATCTCCTTCTGAAAGACTCCAGCTTCTTATCCTAGTACACTGGGGAGACAAGAGTTGCGAAGCCAAGAAGGGGTGTTCTGTGAGGCGAGGCTGGGAGCACTGCAGACCTTTCTCCTTCCCGTTTCCATATCAGTACTCTGCCTTGATCTTCAAGCTGACCTGCTGCTGTGTTGTTGACGGGCAAAGCCGAGGCCTCCAGGGAGACACCACCTCACCTGGTCCCAGCCCTCAGAACTAGAGACTCTCCTGGGAAGTCCTCTCTGGAAAAGGAGAGGCTTTGTGGGTTTGTCATTGGTCATTCTGGTTTCAGCGATTGGCCTTACCCTCATGAGGCTCAGCTTTTGTTTCATGCCAGAAAAGACTTGAGTCAAACATAATTATTCTCACTTCAGATCCTTCTTGGAAATCTTTTTGTGATCTTAAGTACCTTCTCTCCACCTTCAATCTGAACAAATTATCCTACATGTCTCTTGCCATTGCTGCTAAAAATACATTTCTTGGGGGAAATTAGCATCTTGCTGTCACATCCTAGTTAAGGCGGACTAAGTAACATGAAAGGCATGCATTGGGCCTGTCTAGCAAACCATAACTTAGCCAGGGGCTGTGCCAATATGTGGCATTATTAAGACTTTTCTGTGATTGTATTAGCGTAAGACCTTGTTAACATTTATGCCTCATCACTAAAAATTTAAATAGAGATAAACAGAAAACACTGCAATTTAGTGTTTTGGTGTCAAGCAAACTGCTGTATTCAAAATGCCCTAGCTGGGATTTTGATGGCTCACTGGAGAGCCGTTACACTGACAGCGTGGTATGGCGCCAGAGCTTCTGGAAGCCAACAGCAGGCTCCTGAACATCATGAAAATATTTTATGCAAAGAGGAGCTTGATGCAAGGTAAGAATGTTTCTACTCAGGCAAGTTTCAGTGTGCTCATCTGACGTGCATTATTTACTTTCAATACTGCCCCTGCACCTCCCTGTGATCAGACATGTGCGCGCATATGGCGCTCACATGTGCACATGCACACAACAGTGACTGAACGAGCTGGCTGGCTGTCCAGAGGGCATTCAAGGACTAGTCAGCACCTTGGGATCATGAAATTCCATGGTAGGGGGGGTTATCCAGAAGTGGTTTCTTGGAGCTCTCTGCTGATGGGCGAGACCACTCCCCCATTCATCCAGATGTTTATTTGGGAGAACCACTGCATTGAGACTCGGAAAATCTGAGTGCAAGTTCAGTTTTTACCATCATGTCGCCGTGTGCCCAGGGTCAAGTGATTTCACCTTTCCAGACCGCGTCTGGAGAGCCCAGGGAGTGCCGTGGTGAGAGGACTCGGCTGCTCACACAGAGGTTGGCTGTTCAGTTCCACCGTTCGTTCCTCTGGAAGAAGATGTGGCACTCTGCTTCCATCACAGTTTTATAGGCTGGGGAACCACATGGGCAGTTCCTCTCTCCTGTCGACTTGCTATGGGCTGAAATGCACTCAGTGGCAGTGGGTGTGGTTTTGCGTTGGTTATTGTTGGCGACAATGGTGGTGGAGGTAAGCCTCAGTTCCTAGATTTGTTAATGGAGGAAGATGATGGATCGATGTGCTGTGCATCTCAACCCTGAGGCAGAGTGAGTATACAGTAAAAGGAAGGAAGCCAAACCAGTTGCTCACCGACTCTGGTGAGCCATGTGTGTTACAGAGCAGACATGTGCTTCAGAGAGTTTTGATAGCTGTGACCCTTTGGATCACTCAGTCTTTCTTCCACAGAGCCTCAGGCCGGGTTTGAACTGTCAGCCTGGACAGCAAGTCTGGTGAAACCGACTGTAAAGCAGCCGCGGATTTGAAGGTGGTATAGCTCATCATCATATATAACAGCACCTTATTGTGCTGTGCCCTTTTGATTGAGTTTTCACTGTAAGGAATCTCTCAGGTTGAACCTCAATCGTTTTCACGTATTACACGTATTACCTCATTTCTCGTAAGTGCTTGGGTTCTGCCACGTGTCTTCCTGTGCTAATCTAGCCTCTTCATGGTGGTGTTTGCTTGCCTGTTTGCGTTAATTGCTTACTGAGACCTCCATGCATCTCTGTGGCTGAAGGCACCACATCGCAGTGTTAAACACGAAGCAGTTATTCCAACATCAAGAAGAGACTGTTGGCTTCAATGTAACTGACACGGCCACTGAATGCTACCTGACCTCCGAAGTGAAGTTTGTCCCCGCCTCTATCTGAATATCACCCATCCGTCTTTGTGGGTCTCATGCGTTCCTTCTCTGCTCTTTGTTGCCCATTCTCCCTGAAAAAGAGATTTGGCGGTGGGAGGAGGGAGGCTGATGCTTTCAGCAGCTTTTTATCTTTTCTTGGTGTCACTTCTTCCCCTGCCCACCACTTCCCCCCAAAAAGTCAATACAGGACAACCTTTCTGTGACCTGATTTCTTCTTAGGGCTGCACTTGTGTGTGTCTGCAGTCTGACCTACCAGGAGTCTCTGGAATTCCAGACAAATCATTTGCGTTTCTCTGTAACGGATTTTTCATCAAGGCCATGTGAATTTCAGAGCTCATTGCAGCCTTCTGTAATCAAGTATTTAGCTTTCAGCAAACTGGCTCCCTGATTTTAGTTTTCTCTTGTCACTGTGTGCCTAGTCTTTACGTTTTAATTGTTAGAGGTTAAACTATCAAGACTGGTGTATGTGCCTGCTTCCAGAACCCTGATATTTGTTGCCTTCTGCCTCAATCACTGTCGGTCTCCTGCATCCACCTTTAACAACGCATCTTTTCACCTGAGTATGTATGATTAGGCAATTGCATGGCCTTGCACATGTTCCCTTACACCATCTTTTTGCTTGAACAGCTCCACATTTTGCAGGATGTGGAGCTGAGCACCATCCAACAAGGGCTATACTCATGCCGTTGTTTAAGGTGAGGTTATTTTCTGTGCAGTGTTTCCTCAGAAGATGATTTTGTTCCAAGTCTTTCCTCCTCCCTTTCTCCCTCCATCTTCAGGGCAGATTTTGGGGTTACACATATCCTTTCCTAAAAAACATGGTCTACCCTGTGAAACCTGCCCAGACTTTGTTGACTCTGTGGTGTATTCCGTTGTATTCTCCCCAGTTAAGTTTTTCCAGTTCATTTAAAAGTATTTTTAAAGACTTATTTTGTCAGTGTCATAGCTGCATCTCATCTGCATCTTCTCTTGAAACCTACTGACTTTCTTGGGTTTCCTGAAATACAATGTTCTTTTTTTAGCATTTTATTAGGAGCTTATACATATATTATTACAATCCATAGTTCCATTAGATCAAGCATAGTTGTGCAGTTGCTGCCACGATCATTTTCAATATATTCTCTTTCTTCTTGAACTCCTTGATATCAGCTCCCCTGTATCCCTCCCTCCTTTCCCCTCCAACCCCCTGAACCCTTGTTATATTAAACCCTGGAGTGTTGTTGTTTTGCCAGCACTATTTAATGTCTTCATTTACCTAAAATTCTGATATTTGTTCACCTCGAGAGGGATTAGACAGTCGTTGTGCTGTCAGTTACCTCTCCTCTCACCCCTTTCTTCCTGCACCCTTAGGGAATCATGGCTGCCATTACTGTTTCTGAAGGGTTTATCTAGCTTGGCTTTAGTGCATCAAAAGACCTTAATTGTACCAATGTACATACAAAGGCCTAGCAAGATCAGTGAGGTAAAATTAAGGTTGTAATAGTGGAAGGAGGGTATTTTAAAGAACTAGAGGACAGTGTTTCATCAGTGCTCTAATACACCCTGGATATATTGCCCCTTCCTTGCGTCCTTTTTGTGAGGGACTGTCCATTATCTTACAGTGGACTTTGGGTCTCCACTTGGCTTATGCTCTTTCATGTAAATTTGTGAACTTCTGATACCTCTTCCCATTGACACCTCATGATGACACAGACTGGTATGCTTTTTCCATATAGACTTTGTTACTTCCCTGCTAAGATGGGTCTTTAAGACCCAGATGCTATATTTTTTAATAGCCAAGCACCGTTAGCTTTCTTTACCACATTTGTCTTCAGTGATCCGGTCGGGAAGGTATCGTGCATTGCCACATTATTAGAACAAACAGTTCTTGTACTGAAGTAAGATTTAAGTAGAGACGCTTAAGTCCATTTGCCTCCTTGCTGTATTTGCATATATTTACAACACAAATATATCTATCTTTAGATACTTATATATTAACATATATACATATCTATATTTATGCCTTTATATGAATTTTTACTTCCTTGTTGTTTCTTCAATTTCTTTTTTCTTTCCTCCTCCCCCACTATCATGTTCACCCATCATTCACCTCTCAGTAGTTCCTCTTTAGTACATCTCAATTCATCAAACATCACCAGGGACCCTACACCCTCCCCGCCATCAATTTTAGATCCCTAGCCATTCCCCTGTCCTTAGCATGCGCCACCACCCCCTGATGAAATACATCATTCTTAACTCTTTACTGTTGCCACCCTCTGGATATTTGGAAGTTATTTCTAGGATTTTGTATTCTCTTACCACTCCATTATCTCTTCATACCCTCATCTCTTCCATTGAGCATGCTTTCTGTTCTTGCTGTGACCTCCAGCTCCTGTACAACTCTTGGTTTTGTCAGTCACCATCAGTGTTTTTTTCTTTTTTTTTCCTTCCCCTTGGCTTCTTCCTCTTAACTCAGAGATGTATTAAGGTTACTTACCCACCAACTCCAAGCCTGACATCAGCCTTTCTCTTGACTTCATTTTAGCTTTCAGAGTTCTTGAAAGAGTCACGGGGTCCTGGGGGGGGAGGTAGAGGGTGGGGTGGGATAGTGGAGTCCAAGTGAGTGCACATAAGCAAAAGGCTAGTATTCTCACAACCACTGTCCCTTGGAGCTAGTTTCTGTCTTTGCCATCTTGAAACTTTTAGAGCTTTAGCCTCATTAACTTCTCGTCAACAGTCAAAAATGTGGACCACTCTTTTTCTTTGGACATGTCATTAGAGTGTCTTGGTTCTCAATGTCTGTAATTGATTGCTCTGTTACCCTTCCATTTTCTGGCAACATCATTTTCTTGCTGCTTCCCAATTATTGCTATTTGTAGAAGTTCTTCTGAACTTGTGCCTGTTCTCTCTTTTCATGGTGACCGTCCCCCATGGGTTTAAGTTCTCCGTCATTGTGGATGAATTTCATGTGTATATTTAAGTCTGGCCTTTCTCTGAAATCTATTCCTTCACTTCTACCAGACTGCCTGATTGCGCCTCAAATTCAAGGAGAAGGAAATGGAATTCACTTTTCACAAGCGAGTTCTCACTACAGTTCTCTCCTTAGTTCTTCCTGTCACTATGATTGTCATATAGTGAAACTTCTGAATGACGTGAGTCTTCTTTCCTCGCTTTCTCGTTTAGTTGTAAATAAGCTATGTGGGTTTTTATTTGCACTTTTATTGACTACTAAAAAACCTCCCCTTCCTTTTTTCTACTTTAAGGAACTTTGATATTGTAAGGTCAACGATATATTCAGTGAGGGGATTCTCTCCCCAAGTTCTCTGAAATGAGCCATGATTGTTAAGTCCGGTGCTGTGGATTACTTAACATCATGTTTTTCTAGTTATAGTCTTTTTAACCCCCAGCAGATGACGACTGGGTCGGCCTATGCAAATATGAGGTATTTGCAACCCACCAAGAGGATTAAATTGCTTGCTGGTGATGTGTGGGCGAGACAATGCAAGTAAGAGCTATTGAACCCTAATGTAAGGATTGGTTAGTTTTGCCATCATACTAAGCTTAAAATGAGTCATGCCAGGTACTGAAAGAGGAATATCTCACGACCACCAAGAAAGAAAAGCCAGGAGGGGTGCATGTCCTTTGGACGTAGCGTCCATGTGCTGGGAACTTCCTCCATCCAGGAGACAGAGAATTATGACACAAGAGAAGACAAGAAGCTGTAGCAGAAGAGGCACCAGAACTAAGACAATGGATGAGGCAGGGTGGTGGATTTTCCACCCATGAAGCAAGAAAATTGAATGTTTTCTGGCAGAAGGCATGCTGGTGGGATGGAGTTCTTCTGGGCATTCAGTGAGCTAGGTTTTCTGATATACACAAGAGATAGGCATGCATATGGGCTGAGCTGATTGAAGAACTGTACCCTAAGCATTCCTGAACTTGACTTGTAACCTGTTACTTCACTGATAAATCCCATAACCATGAGTATTACTTGTGAATGCTGTGTGGCCATTGCAATGAACTACCAGCTGAGAGGTAGAATGCCGTGGGAGGAACCGTTGGTGTCACAACTCTTTTTTAAAAGATTGTTGGGTGGAGGTAAGTCTGGTTTCTCTTTCATAGGAATCAATCCTAGGCAGCTGATGCCGATCTTGATTGTAGTCTTCCTCTCTAGTGAAGTTAGAGAATGTCAGATGCTGCCACTACACCCATTTTTACTCCAAACCTGGTGATCCTTATTCTCCACGGCTCACGATGGGTTTTTCAGTGGGCATGTGGACCCTCCCAGTTCTTGCTAATGAGACATTAAGAGGGATTTACTGGAAGGACTTCTGGGAAGGAATTTGCTCCCTGATTTAAGAGAGAGAGAGAGAGAGAGAGAGAGGAGAGAGAGATGACCTTGCCATGTCCTTCCACTTAAATTGTGATTGTTTTGAAGCTGCATCAACTCTCTTGGACCTGTGGGTTGAGACACACACACAACACCATCCTGCTGAGAAAGATACTGATTCTGGAACCAATTACTTCCTTGCATGAGAGAGATAACTGATGTCTCTGTTCCTTTCTGCTACTTGTAACTGAACATAGCTGTATTGATATAAGTTCTAAGATGTCTCCAGAAGCTTTTAAAATTCCCCCTTGCATTCATCTCAGTTTTCATTTATCTCAGTTTTCAGGTGTGTATTTGTTTGACTGTCTGCTGTTTGGAAAAAAAAAAAAACAGGCTAAGATCCCTTCTCAGTCTTAATTTTGCAGCTTCTCTATATAACAGAACCTAACGTTGGACAGATGCTAAGGAAGTAATTGCTGAATGAACAATAACAACAACAAAAATTTTAAGGGATAAACTGATACCTGAAGTAGTAAAATGTTTTTGTGTGTGTTATTTTTCCAGATAGCATATGGGGATGAGTGGCGAGCACTGTCTGTACTATTAATGATGTAATTGTTAGTGGATGATTCAGATATCACTCCTTGATCCTTTAAAATCTAAGGTCATGGAAATGAGTGTGGCCCCCACTGGCTGAAATCCCAGAAAGTAGAAGGTTAGAGATTGGGATGAGGTCAGACGTTGAGAGATGCCAACATTTGCATAAAAGTCCAGATCTGACCCCGAGGACTAGTTCTGACCTCTTGAGCCAGTAACTAATTTGTTCATACTCCACCAATGATGGGGATGCACAAACCATTTTGTATCTGATGAATTAATTCACATATTTAATTAAGATTGGCCCAGGCAATTGGGTAGCTGTAGCTCTTACGCTACATTCAAAGTCTGATTAATTTTTTTAATGGCAATTAATGACAAATGGAAAATGAACTTTAACCGTGACCAGCCACCCTGGGGACTGCAGGAACCAAGACTTCATTCTGTAGAGGGAGGCACCACTTTGCTTAATGAACTTGCCCCTTCAGCATTTTGGGGGAATCTGTCTCTCTGACATGTTCCTGCCTCCTCCACATCCTCCAAATGGCTGGCTATAGATATTTCCCTTATGGACTTCCCCCTTCTTAACCTCTCCCCCGAAAATATCCAGCTCACAAAATTCTTTCCTTTATCTTTGCCCAAGTAAGATGTAGAGTATTGTGTTCTTTGTGAGCTATATTATGCCGGTTTTTGTTGGTGTCCCCCAAAGACTGTGATCTACTTTCTTTGTGGATGGGTTTTTTTTTTCCCAGAAAAACAATTTTATTAACTCACAAAGTGAAGACCCAGTTTCCTGTCCTCCAACTGCCTCAAAGCAGTTGAGGCTAGGAGAAACCTGGGGCTGGAATGTGCCCACCCATCCCCAATACAGAGGACAAAAGACTGCAAATAGGTCACCAGCGATGGATGGGGTGGGGAGATTTTTAAACTTGTAATGCAACTTCATTAATATTACATCCCCTCCTTACTTTTTGATATGATTAGATTCTGAAGTTGTGCTGAAGTTGGCACTGTGTGAAAATGGAGGGTGTCTACATTAGGTCATCAAGTGAAGGATGACTACGTCATTTCATAACTGCCAGCTGCACACCATGAGTCAAAT
>PVJH01026087.1:0-30666 GCA_004026705.1 Nesogale talazaci | reverse complement strand
CCCTGGTGGGAGTAGGAAGCCCAGCCTTGCTCCTGGAGAGCTGCTGCTGGATTTGAACCGTTAACCCGTGGGCCGCACTTCGGCACACAACCACTGCGCCACCAGGGCTCAGGCAAGGCTTTCTATTCCTATAAAGTTATAGCCTTGAAAACTCACAGGGGCAGTTCTACTTTGTCTTAAGAATCAGCATTGGGGCCCCGGGGGCGTAGTGGTTGTGCGCGGGACTGTGGCCCACTGGGACGGAGGTTCAAATCCAGCAGCGGGGCTGGGCCTCCTACTCCCACCACTGAGAGCAGTGATGGCCCCCCGCCCCCACCACCACACACACACAAAAAAGACGTCCGTCCTTCACTGTGCAGGACCTTGAAACAGCTCTCAAGACTCGGCCCGCGGAGGGCCCCGCCCCGCGGAGGGCCCCGCCCCGCGGAGGGCCCCGCCCCGCGGAGGGCCCCGCCCCGCGGAGGGCCCCGCCCCGCGGAGGGCCCCGCCCCGCGGAGGGCCCCGCTCCTGGCCCGCAAAGACTGCCGGGTGCGGAAAAGGCGCGGCCCGGGGGGCGGAAGTTCCTGAGTACCGAGGCGTGGGTACCAATTGGTGTTGGGAGCCAGCATGGCCTTGAAAGTCACGAAGAAGCGCAAGAAGAGTGCAAGTGTCGAGCAGGGGTGAGTCCCGGGGCGAGGCGTTGTGCCTCCGGG
Source organism: Nesogale talazaci (assembly GCA_004026705.1). Taxonomy (NCBI): domain Eukaryota; kingdom Metazoa; phylum Chordata; class Mammalia; order Afrosoricida; family Tenrecidae; genus Nesogale; species Nesogale talazaci. The sequence continues at coordinate 29,974 of PVJH01026087.1, read as the reverse complement.
AGGGCGGGGTCGGCGGGCCGCGTTTCTGACCCGCCTCGTTTGCAGAGGCGCCGCGGACGGCGACGGCGCCCGCGGGCAGCGCGGTGCAGAGTATCGAGTGGGACAGGTCGCCGGGAGCTTGTTCCACAGCAAGACCCCGCCCGGAGGCGTCCCAGGAGGGCTTGCGTCCCTGTTCAGCTCGTCGGACGCCCGCGTTCACCCTGCGTACGTGCCTGCGCCTCAAGTAAGTCCCTGGGCTCTTTGCTCAGTGATGGTACCATCAAAGCTCTCCGCGTGGTTTGACCACGCAGGGCATGACGTCGAAACTGTTGTCCAGGACCTGTGCAGACAGGCTTAGTTTTTATTTTAGCAATTTTATTGGGGGCTCTTACAACTCTTAGAACCATACATCATTTGTATCAAGCATCTTTGTACACATGTTGCCATCTTCATGTCCCAAGTATTTTCTACTTGAGTCCATGGTATAAGCTCCTCTCCCCCACTCCTTTTTTCAATGAATCATTTTATTGGGGACTCACTCAGACACGTCCGCTCATTATCCATACATCCATTGTATGCAGACCACATTTGCACACTTGTTGCCATTTTCACTCTTAAAACTCCTCCCTCCACGTAGAACCCCAGTACCAGCTCTCCATATTTCCCTTCCCCCTCCCCCCTGAACCCTTAATAATTTACAAAGTGTTATTACTTTTTCATATCGTATACTGCCCAATGTGTCCCCTCCCGCCCTTTACTCCCTTCCCTCATATCCTTGCCCCAGATAGGAGGTATATGTACCCTCCCAGTATCACCACTCTCACCACTGGTCCTGAAGGGATCATCTATCCTAAATTCCTCATGTTTCCAACTCCCGTGTACATCCCCGGTTCTAGCTGGATTTGTCTGGTAGAACTGGGAGCATGAGAGTGGGCTGGAGGAAGCATTTGAGAAGTAGAGGAAAGTTGCATATTTCATTGTTGCTGCACTGTACTTTAACTGGCTCATCTCCTCCCTGCAACCCCTCTTTGTGTGTGTGTGTGTGTGTGTGTGTGTGTGTGTGTGTTTTTGTGGGCATCACTGCCTCTGGTGGTGCAACCCCTCTTTAAGAGGATGTTGCTTCACCTGTTGATGGACTTTGGGTCCCCAATCAGTACACAACCCACAACCCCAGACAGGGTTAGTTTTTTATTTTTATTTTGGGAGGGGGCATTACTGCCCTCAGGTGGGAGTGGGAGGCCCAGCCAGCCTTGCTCCTGGAGAGCTACTGCTGGATTTGAACCGTCAAACCAGTGGGCCGCAGTCCCACACTCGGGGCTCAGCCCCAGACAGGGTTAGTTTTAAGGAGTCTTTTGCTACTGGACTAACTGATGCGGGTTGAGCGTTCCCGTGGGCCTCGCAGTGATAGTCACATAAAGAAACCAGCTTGATTCCGGAAGCTCGAAGTTTATTTCTGCAAGCACTTAGATAGAATGAGGCATTGAGATCGAAACCAAAGCTGCTTTGGAATTTTCAGTGAAAGGCAAGTTGAGAGATGTTTCACAGATTGGTTAAAGTGAACATTTTCTTCAGCAGTGGGACAAAGAGTATAGATTATAATATTATATATAATATATAATAGTATATTAGCTATCAATATTTTAGTATGTATGATAGGTTCCTTTTTTGTTTTATTTTATTTATTTATTTTTTTTGGGGGGGAGGGGGGGCATCACTACTCTCCGGTGGTGGGAGTAGGAGGCCCAGCCCCACTGCTGGAATTGAACCTCCGTCCCAGTGGGCCGCAGTCCCGCGCACAACCACTGCGCCACCGGGACTCAGCCCAGGTTTCTTTTTTAAACTAAAATTTCAAAGCCCAAATGTTTTTTCTTAATTAAGTTGCTTGGTTTTTATTTTTAACCTGGCTTACTTATTTGAGTCGGTATCCAAATAAGTTGTGTGCACTGCAATTGGTCAATAGGAGGATAAGTCAAATAGTGTTGCTACCAAAGCAATACTATTTGAACAGTACTTTTGATGACTGTAGTAAGTCAGAAATGGGAGAATATCATCATGGTCTCAGACGCCATTGTTCATCTAGGTTAACCTTACTGGCCCAGAAGGTTTTCTCTGTCCAAACTTGCTGAATTACAATATTTAGTTTAAGACTGTGGGTCTGAACCTTCCTAATGCAGTGACCCTTTAATACAGTTCCTCATGTTGTGGTGAACCTCCAAAAATAAAGTTACTTTCGGTACTACTTCATAACGGTAATTTTGCAACTGTTATGATTCGGGTGACCCCTGGGTCATTTGGGGTCATTCGACTCCCAAAGAGGTCGGGGACCCACAGGTTGAGAACTACTGGTTTAAGGGGATTTTTACAGCCAGGGAGGGTGGTGGGGGTGAGTATATGCACTCTGTTGTCTTAAACAGACCAAATCTCAAACCATGTCCCATTGCCAGCATTAAGTAGCAACAGCAGGCTAACTGTATTACCCCTGTATCAGCACCAGGGAGAGAGCAAAGATGTTTAGAAAGACCACTGAATTACTATTTAGATCCAGAATTTTAAAGGACAAAAAAATCTCAAAAATAACTTGAAACTTTTAAAAGGAAACAACCAAAAAAAGAAGACAGGATGAAGAGGAAGAAAGTACATCTCAGATTCCAAGACCACATATGCAAGAACCTGCAAAGAAATTTAAAGTCAAGAAGAAAATTTCTGATGCAGACAAAAACTTGGCATACAGGTCAGTAATTGCTTTCTCTACTGACTTTAAAATTCGTGTACTATGGGAATTGTCTTAATCTTTTTCATTTCATATCTAGAGTTTTTTCTGAAAACATTTTAATGGGAAATGTTATACAAAGGTAACATTTGAAAAGGATAATGAATCTTATTGTACCCAGCAGTTACTAATGTTTGGTTAGTTTTATTCCATCTCTACTCCCATTCAGAGCTCCCTCATTATTTAGGGTCAACTCTAAGACTTATTATTTTATTTATAAATATGTTTGATATGTTTGTGTTCTTAAACCAAATTAAAAGACTAAATTCTTCTATTAATTGAGTTGATGTATTATGGTTTTTATTTATAGCCCAGCTTATTTATTTGAATTCGTTTGCAAATAAGATGTGTGCATTGTCATTAGTCAATAATAATTGTATGAGGACAAAATAAGGGCGCCCACTTTTTGCAGTTGCGCTTTTAAAATCGCTAATAAGGTAATCTGGTGAGAAAGAAAAACCCAAACGAAACTCACTGCCATGGTCATTTGTTACTCACAGTGACTCATAGGACAGGGTAGAACCTTGTGGGTTTCTGAGACTGTAACCCTCTTGGGGGGTGGAAAGCCTCATCTTTTCAATCTGCAAGAAGCAGGAGAGAAAAGGAAATTAGATACTTGAAGAAAGTACAAATGTGGGAAACCTGATAATAAGGTAGGCATTGGCTAACTAGGACACTCTAATGGTACAAACAGCAGAGTATACCTAAATAGATACCATAGACCTCTTGTGGCTATGAAATACAGAATGGGAGAGAGCTGTGCCATGGTTTACATAAAATAGTGCTACTTGAAGGGTTCCAGTCCCTAAAAACAAAATGTATGTGTGCTTTTTAAAAATTGTTCATGCATTCCAGCTCCACGGAGCAAAAGCTGGGCCCCCTACTCCCACCACCTGAGGGCAGTGATGCCAAAAAAAAAATTGTTCATGCATTTTAAATATGAGAACATTTATTGCACAACCAGTGTGAAATCATTAAGATGCACTGGCTGCTGCAACCGCTCCCTTCGTGGTTCTGGGATTTTTCCTCACGGAATCCGTGCCTGCATCAGTGGGAGACAATGTTGAGGTGTCTCATCCGACCAGTACTGGTGGTAGTTTGCCTTTTAGCCTTGGCAACCCCATTATACTATGTTTCATGCTTGGCAGGGTGGCCACGTTTGCTACAGGGTGACCTGGGTAGACGGTAGGCCTTGGAGCCACCGCGGTGGCACAGTTGTGCATCTTACTGTGATGCTTTCCAAAGGAGGACGTTCTCTTCATACAGCCATTCCGTGCCTGAGACCAAAGAGGCCTGAAGAGATGAGTCTTTTACTCCAAGAAACTTCCGCCAAAATGTGCTCAAACGTGACTCTGTGCTTAGTGGTTGGCTGCAAACAGGTTCTGTCAGTAATAGTCCGTCTCAGTCTTATTAGGGTACCTTTAGAAAAGGGTGCCAATCATAATAAATAGTGGCATCCAAGGGGATCTGCTGATCCAGTGAAAGCAAGGCAGAGACTTCAGGTCAGAATGTTATGGTGACTGTACTTTGGAATGCCAAACGGATAATTTTATGTCTTTTTAAAATGACTTTTTAACTTGTTAATAGAGTAAGGGCGAAGAGGTAATCTTGGTAGATTTTCTTAAAGGATTCAGTATGATCATCAGGGTTTATTACATTTCGAGAACGTTAAAGTCTGAATCGATGAGAAAAAGACCAAGAAGTTTGCACCAAGGAATTCCATCATGCCATTGTACTTGCCCATTTTTCAAGGGTATCAAGGGCTGTTCTAGAATTTTACTGGGAAACCTTATTTCATATATCCTACAGTCCTTATCTTGCTCTTTCAGGATTTTTGTTGTTGTTGTTGTTGTTCTTAAATCTCAAAAATATTGAAAAGGAAAACAATGAGTCTATGGAAGATTCCAAAGGGTTGATGTGATGTAACTCAGATTGCACAGAATTCTTTGGCATAAAGGTTAGAGAAATGGAAACAGTACCTTTCCAAATGTATAGACCTACATACAAGATAAGTTTTTTTGTTTTGTTTTTTTGTTTTTTGGGCATCACTGCCTTCTGGTGGTGGGAGTAGGAGGCCCAGCCTTTGCTCCTGTGGAGCCGCTGCTGGAATTGAACCTCCATCCCAGTGGGCCGCGCGCACAACCACTACGCCACTGGGGCTCTGCCCACAAGATATGTTAAAAAACAATTGTTTCACAGTTTATTTATTAACTTATGATTTTTTGTAGTAATACTTTGTTGTGACTTACTCTCATATCTCCCTCATATGTTAGCTGTTAAAAAGTCAGTCTTAGACTTAGGGTGACCACTTTCACAGGAACCAAGCACTGACTGCTCTTGTCATAGCTATGGTCAGTTGTGATCACACTTGTGATCCATATGATTTCCATATAGGCTCATTTTCAGAAGTAGATCGCTAGGCTGTTTTTCTTAGTTTATCTTAGTCTGGAATCTTCTCTAAAGCCTATTAAATATCGGGCTGAGCCCTGGTGGCGTAGTGGTTGTGCGCGGGACTGCAGCCCACTGGAATGGAGGTTCAATTCCAGCAGTGGGGCTGGCCTCCTACTCCCAATGCCGGAGAGCAGTGATGCCCCCCCCCCAAAAAAGAAGAATAAAGCCTATTAAATATCATAACAACTTGTAAGTCTCCACAATAGCTTGTCTCTCACCTGAAAAAAATAGAATCCACATATTCTGCACAGAGGGTATAAAGTTCTACTACCAAACCACTGTGAACCTTCCTTTTTTTAAAAAAAAAAAATAATTATATTGAGGGCTTATACAGCTCTTATCACAATCATGCATACATCCATTGATCCATTGTGGCAAGCATATTTATACATTTGTTGCCATCATCATTTTTAAAACATTTTCTTTCCGCTTGAGCCCTTTGTATCAGCTCCTCATTTTCCCCCTCCTTTTCTACCCGCCAACTATGTACACACATTCACTGTGTAGATTCACTGTATTTCCAGATCTTATCTGTACCTGTGTACATACTCTGGTCCAGTGGGATTTGTAAGATAGAGGTGAGGTCATGATAGTGGGAGGGAGGAAGCATTCAAGAACTAGAAGAAAGTTGTATGTTTCATCGGTGTTATACAGTGCCCTCATAGGCTTCCTTGTGACCCTTCTGTACGGGGATGTCCATTTGTCCACATGTAGGCTTTGGGTTTCCTCTCTGCAATCCCCTCTATCACATCGATAGGATTTTTTTGTTTTGAGTCTTCGATGCCTGATCACACGTGCTTCTTCTATGGGCACTTTGTTGCTTTTCCGCTAGATGGCCACTTTTTTATCTTCAAGCCTTTAAGACCCCAGATGCTATATATCTTTTGATAGCCGGGCACCATCTGCTTTCTTCCCCTCATTAAATATGCACCTGCTTTGTCATCAATGATCATGCCAGGAAAGTGAGCATCACAGAATGCCAGGTTATTAGAACAAAGTTTTCTTTCATTGAGGGAGTACTTGAGTAGAGGCCCAATGTCTCTTTGCTACCTTAATACTTAGCATATAAATATATCTACATAGATCTATTTCCCTATTGTTATATATAAATATATTTACATATGTACGTGTCTGTATTTAGACCTCTATAAGTGTCATTTGCCTCCTAGTTCTTTCCTCTATTTCCGTTTACTTTCCTCTTGTCCCACTACCATGCTTGGCCTTCATTCAGGTTTGAGTAATTCCTCTTGGTTACATTGCCTTTGATCAAGCCCTACCAGGCATCCTACACCCTCCTTGCCATAGATTTTAATGCTCACTTCCTTTCTCCTGCAGAAGTACAAAAAAACAAAACCGAATAAAATAAAAACAACTACTACTACAACAAAAAGGAAAGTCTATAAATAGTTCCAGGTCTTTTTGGTGACATTTAGGAGTGTTTTCCAGTACAGTCTAATGGGATGCCATGCCCTGGTCCCAAAGTCTATTTAAGTATATTGTGGTATTCCCTGTGGACTTCATTGCTTTGCTCCCCTTGCTGATCTGTTGCACGTCTGTAGTGTTTCGCCCCAGTATGGTCAGGGACAATTCCCGCACTGTGCCTCCAGTGTTGTCCCTTTTCCTATGCCTCAGTGAGGGATGTTGTGCCTCATGGTGGGCCGACCCTATGGTCCTCTTTGTGCACTGGCTGCTGTGAGCAGAAATATTGTCTTTGGGCTTGGTGGGCCAGAATGGGTTACACTCTCCTTTCCTCTTCATTTGTTCCTGTGTGATCCGACATGGCCCTCTCCCTGAACTTTAGCTTCAGTGCTGTCCTCTGAAGTGAATTCTTCTGGGAGGAGGGAGTGGGGTGTCCGTGTAGTTGGGATTGGGTCAGCCCTCCAGACCTCTCTATTGCATAGACCGTACTTTTTCTTTCACTTCTTTTTTTGGTGTTTTTTTTGTTTTGGGGGCATCACTGCCCTCTGGTGGTGGGAGTAGGAGGACCCAGCCTTTGCTCCTAAGGAGCCGCTGCTGGAATTGAACCTCCATCCCAGTGGACCACAGTCCTGTGCACAACCACTACGCCACCGGGGCTCAGCCCCATAAACCGTACTTTTTGTATGAATTGTTTAATCTTTTTTCTCAAATGTATCTTCCGTCTCATTCGAGATTGTTAAATTATTTATGTGTGCATACCAGAGACTTAAGGTTTAGGGTTTTAAAAAAGCATTTCTACTCAGATCATGACCCTGAAATAGTTCTCAGGGTGTCCCTCCTATATCACTGTCATAATTGATAGGCAGAATAGCCTTGACCTTACTAGTCCTTGATGTTAAATTTAGAAAGCAGCTTTTCTTTTTGGAGCTATTGAAGTCTCAATAACAGTCTCCTCTAATTATACTCTTGTATGTGGTCCTCCTCAAGCACCTTTTCTGACCACTCAATGTTGATTTGCTTAGAAGATTTTGTTGATGGTTATCTCATGACCTTTTCTCTCCTTTCATTCTGGGCAATCCAACTATGTGTTTGCCTTAAGAAATCAGCTACTGGGCTGAGCCCCGGTGGCGTAGTGGTTGTGCGCGGGACTGCGGCCCACTGGGATGGAGGTTCGATTCCGGCTCCCAGGAGCAAAGGCTGGGCCTCCTACTCCCACCACCAAGGCAGTGATGCCTAAAAAAAAAAAAAAAAGAAATCAGCTACTTCTATATGTTCCACAAACTCCTCAAATTCAGAGAGCCTCAAACTGAACTCAACAACTGCACAAAACCTGTTCCTTTGGTAGCGTCATTATTCTAGTTCCCTAAGCCACTTGCTTAGGAATTTTTCTATCACCTTAGCTTACCTCTTCTGCATATCAAATTAGGTACTATGTTCTGATAAAGTTTTTTTTTTATTTTCTTTTAAATATGTGGTCTTCATGTCTTCCTTTGTTGTGATTGGCTGTTCCTTTTCAAATATATATATCATTATTTGTTTATTTATAATAGTTTTATTGCCATAGCTTACACTATTCAATATATCCATTCACATACAATTCTGTTTTTCAGTCCCACCGAATGGAGTTAAAGACTCATCAATGCTGTCAACTCCCCATTCTCCCCCCCCCTTCCTTCCTCTTCTTGTACCCTCAAGGAATTATTACTCCTGTTACTGTTTCTGAAGGGTTATATATCTTGTCTTTCATGTATCAAAATATGTTAAATATATAAAAAAATTCACAAATCTAACACGATTAATGAAGTAATGAAACCATAATAGCAAAAGGAGGACATAGTAAGAACTAGAGGATAGTTATATGGTTCATCAGTGCCATACTACACCCTGAGTTTATCATTCATTTCAAAATAATACCCCATTATCAACTCTGTATTGGCTGTTCTTCAGCCTTGCCCAATTATTCCTAGTTATTTTATGATTTATTACCCAAGAGCAAGCATTACTCAACCTCTTCATTGTACCTTTTCTTCCAATCTTTATGGGATAAAATCTAGACTTTTCCCTAAAAGGCATTGTTCTGCCATGACCTGGTAGAACCTTGCCATACTAGTTCATGTTCTTTCACTCCTGCTAGATAATTTTTTTTGGGGGGGGGGGCAATCACTGCCCTCTGGTGGGAGTGGGAGACCCAGCCTTGCTCCTGGAGAGCTGCTGTTGGATTGGAACCACCAAGTCAGTGGTCACAGTCCCACGCACAACCACCACGCCATTGGGGCTTCGCCCTAGATATTTTATATATCATTGCAACCCCAAAACTAGACATGGTCCTCTCCTTTGTAAAGTTTATGGCCCACTGGAGAAGTAAATCATAGTCCACATTAATTGGGTACTAAGAGCCCAAAAGTACTGACTTTTCTCTCCCTAGAAAACGTACTTATTTTTTCAGGCACATTCTTTTTTTTTTTTTTTTTAATTTTTTAAATTATTTTTTGTGGCATCACTTCCCTGTTGGTTGTAGGAAGCCCAGCCTTGCTCCTGGAGAGCTGCAGCTGGATTTGAACCGTCAACCCTGTAGGCCGCAGTCCCGCACACAGCCATTAGGCCACCAGTGCTTAGCCCAAGGCACACTCTTATCATATTCCTGTTTTACATATAATAAATGGCTATAATATTAGTTTGACTTTCAATGGTGCTGTGAATTAGGCATTATGCTGCTAGCCAGAAGATGAGCATTTCAAATCTACTAGCCACACCGAAGAAGGAAGATTAGGCTGTCTGATTCTAAATGTATATTTATATTTAAATTATATATATGTGATATAATTTATTTTATAAAAGTTTATAATATTTTATTTTATAAAAGTTTATGTGATATAATATTTTAAGTCTATGTTTTTTTTTATTTTTTTTATTTTTTTATTTTAAGGCATCACTGCCCTTAGGTGGTGGGAGTAGGAGGCCCAGCCTTTGCTCCGTGGAGCTGGAATCGAACCTCCATCCCAGTGGGCCGCAGTCCCGCGCACAACCACTATGCCACCGGGGCTCAGCAAGTCTATGTTTTTATAGGGTTACTGTGAGTCACCTTGAAGTAGGCTTTTTTTTGTGTGTTGTTTATTGAATTATGAGACCTGGTTGCCCAGTGGTCAGGCATTTAACAGTTAGCCTATTTTGTACACTTAAACCCATTCAGTGACTTTGTGGGAGAAAGACCTGACGTTCTGCTTCCATAAAGATTACAGCAAAACAACAAACTGTAAGGTAGTTCTACTCTCTCACATCGGGTTACTATTATTAAAAATTGATTTGATAGCACTCTACAACAGTGGTGAGCACTGTTGAAAAACCTTCAATTGTGCCTTTATCATTATAGACTCAGAAATGTGACTAGAATAGGAATACAATAATTTTTAAAATTACTTAATCATCTTATGATTTCTGCTGCCTATTCTCTAATCTCAGTCCCTAAGATTCCCATCCAGTTCTCCTTCTGGACTACATACCCATGGGACTCAGTACGTTACATTGAGCCTGCTGTTTCAGAATTTATTACATTTGATAAGCTGTCCTTTAAATATTACAGAATCATTAAACCCACTCCTATAGAGTTGATTCTGATTCAAAGTAAATCTATTAGATGAGTGGGACTGCCCCTTTGGGTTTCTGAGGCTTTAAATCTTCATGGAAACAGACTGCCCAAGTGGCTGGGAGTTTGAACCTCTGACCTTGCAGTTATCAGTGCAATACATAAATAAATAGGAAGTCTCTTTCTTTCCTATTGGCCATATAGTGTTACAAAAATCGTATTTTTTTTGGGGGGGGGGCATCACGACTCTCTGGTGGTGGGAGTAGGAGGCCCAGCCCCACTGCTGGAATTGAACCTCCGTCCCAGTGGGCCGCAGTTCCGCGCACAACCACTACGCCACCGGGGCTCAGCCCAAAAATCGTATTTTATAGGTATATAATGCTTAGACCCCTGAGCAACTTTCATTCATTTATTTATTTATTTTTGAACAACCTTTTGTTTTTTTTGTTGTTGGTGGTGGTGGGCATCACTGCCTCTGGTGGTTGTGGGAGCTACCCAGTGCTGCTCCTGAGAGCCTCCCCTGGATTTGAACCACCAAGCCCGCGGACTGCAGCCCTGCACTCAACCACTTAGGCCACCAGGGCTCAGCCCTTGAACAACCTTTTAAATGGTACAGCAGTGCATGTGCTTCACCTGGAAGTTTTAGTATATGTTTAAAAATTGAGCTTAATCCTTTCTCTTTTAAATTGAAAATTTTGTTTTCGATTTTGTAATTATTCTGCTTTTTATTTATTTATTTTTATTTATTTGTTTTTAGGCATCACTGCCCTGATGGTGTGAGTAGGAGGCCCAGCCTTTGCTCCTGTGAGTGGGAATTGAACCTCCATCCCAGTGGACCGCAGTCTCTAACTGCTTTTTAGATGTTACTTTTAAATTTTAGATCTGTATGTTTCTGAATTCAGATTTAGAAAAGCTGGGATAGTTGAGAAACATTTCTAATCATGAAGATTAGTATATGTTTAAAAATTGTGTTTCTCGGCCTGAGCCCCGGTGATGTAGTGGTTGTGTGCGGGACTGGGGCCCACTGGGTTGGCGGTTCAAATCCAGCAGCAGTTCTCCAGGAGCAAGGCTGGGCCTCCTACTCCCACCAGGAAGCAGTGACGCTCCCCCAAAAAACATCAACAAAAAACAAAAAAATTGTGTCTGTCATCTGTTAAATCTGACTTAAATGGCTTTTATTTCTAACACTTGTTTTGCTTTAAAAAGGGAAAGTTCTTTAACATTTGCTGATCTGGAGGAAGAAATTCACCAGAAACAGAAGAAAAGGAAAAGCTCTCAATCATGTGATGATGCAGATAAAAAAGTACTCGATGATATAAATCACTCGGCTGTAAATCAAAGGAAAAAGATTCAAATCACTCAAGAAGAAGAGAGATTAAAGAATGAGAGAACTGTGTTTGTTGGTAATTTGCCTGTCACATGTAATAAGAAGGTGAGTGTAAGCTCAAAATTAAGAGAAATGAATAATTTACAAATGTACCCTTTATTAAATAGGTACAAGGAGTGCTTGCAGCGCAGTGGTTATGTGTTAGACTACTATCTGCAAGGTGAGCAGTTCAAAACCACCAACCGTTTGGGGGGAGATAGGAGATTCCTATTCCTGTAAAGAATTGCCATCTCTGCAACTCGCAGGAGAAGTGCTGCCCTCTTCTGTAGTGTCGTTGTGAGTCCGTATCGATGGCAATGAGTTTCAGACGTATATACATGAATAATTGAGCTAGTATAAGCTATTTGTCATTATTTATATGACAAGTTACACGTGTGTTTTCAGGACAGAGAACAGGGAATCAACCAGATCTGTGACATTTTATTGTGTCTAAAACACTACATAAATCAAATTTCAATTTTAATCATTTTCAAGTAAATGGGAAAGTGTGGCCGTTAAGTGCTCTAATTTAAGAGCAATTCTTATGACATGGACTTGGTTGATATTTGCTTTCCTGAAGAAATCATTGAAGATATGAGTGTATAAAGGGCGGTGAAGAAATGAGATGGTGCCTGGATATCAAAAAGAATAACATTTGAAGTCCTAAAGAATTGTCTTAAAACAAGCAACTATCTAAGTGAGGTCTTAACCAAATCCAAGTTCACATGGAAGAAGTGCATCAGCCTGTGGAAGCCAAGGGGTATAAATAATAAAATACGAATACAAATACAAATACAAATACAAATACGAATACAAAGGACGGGCCAGTATCAGACCTTAATTGTGACCACCTCAACAGTTCAGAACCACCAGCCAGTGTACTGGAGAAAGATGAGGTTCCTGTAGAGGGTACAGTCTCGGATTCCTTAGGGACAGTTCTGCCCTGTCCGGCAGGGTCAGTGCGAATTCAAATTGACTGAATGGCAGTGAAAGGGACATGGCGGGGGAGGTTGAGGTAGGGAGGTGAGGAGCTAATAATGAGTACAAGAAAGAAGAAAATACTCTGAAATTTCTTGTGAAGAATACACATCTCTTCTTAATATAGTTGAATTACTAAAGTATGTATGTGAATTGTATGCCAATGTAGCTCTTTTAAAAGTTGAGAAACTATGGTATTTCTGCCTTTGCCTCAAATTTTCTATAATACCATAGAGGAATTACCCATCTACACTAGATTGCCCTTTCTACACTCCCCTTTACATATCTATTGTCACTTATTCAGACTTATAAATCTTAATTGAATTATTGCGGTGGCCCTTTCTTAAGTACTGAATTATATCTCCATCTGTGTCCACTGCCATCAAGTTGCTTCTGACTCATAATGACTCTTTAGGACAGAATGGAACTCCTTTATAGTGGTTATGCAATGGGCTGCTAAACCCAAAGTCAGCAGTGTGAAACCCACTGCAGTTCTGTAGGAAAAGACGAGACTTTTTCTTCCCCCGTAAAGAGTTCAAACTTTGGAAACTCACAAGGGTAGTTCTGCCCTGTCCTGCAAGATCTCTGAGTTGGAATGGACACCATAGCAATGAGTGCAGGAGTGGTGGGCGAGTTTGAACCACTGACCTCTGGTGAGCGACTCACTGCTTACCCAGAGCAGCCCAGGGCTGCTTTACTTATGTACAGGGATATTTATATCTTTACTACTTTACACGTTATACCTGAAAGGATGCAAAACACATAGTGAGCTGTGTGCTGCCAAAGTAGTTTTTGACTCATGGTGATCCCATGTGACAGAGTAAAATGTCCCAGGTTTTCCTGACATGTCTGTTACAGAGAGCAGATCACCAGGCCTCCCTACTGCAGCTGCTTGGTGGGTCCAAACACCCACCTTTCAGTGAGTGGCCGAATACTTATCGCACCACAGGAGTTTCTTTACTACATACTAGGCGTACCATAAATATTTGTAACAAAAATAAATGGATGCATCCTAGGTTTCTTCAAATATTTGAATTTTACCAATCCAAATCCATACCTTTAACTTTCTGTGTTCACATGTGACACTTTTTTCTTGGGACAAAATACTGCCCTTTTGTAGTCCAATTTAAATTCTAATGCCTGATAAAAGCAAATTGTACAAAAATTTTATCATCTAACATTTGATGCGTAATTATTTTGTAGGTTATAAGAATTTGCTTTATAGCCTAGTCTTAGTGATTTTCTTACTAGTTTGTAAGGACTGAACTGAAAAGATTGTATAACAAATTCTAACTACTCAAATACTTTTTAAATTAGACTTTGTTATGAAATTATGGCCCTGTAAAACATGTTGAGAGGTTCAGATGGAGCCGCGGGAAGGAGACAGAGCTCAGTTAGGGATGAAATGCACATAGATAGGCTTGATTGGAGGTGGTGAAGGACTTTTGGGAAGGGAAGGGACAGCAGAGAAAGACAGGAGCATCTGGAGCTTCTGGGCGGTCCTGAGACCCAAGAGGCCAGGGAAGCCTTGCCTGGTGCTGGGATGGATATATATATATATATATATATATATATATATATATATATATATATATGAATGATTTGAGTTGAAGGCAGGTAGATTGTTCTCAGTGCTGCGGTTGCTAGGAAACAGTGCTGGGAGAGCAAGATTGTGTCCTACCCAGGCGGGGGTCTTCTTGCCCTTGGGAAACAATACTAGGGAGGTATGTATGTTCCATGGGTGAGGTAAGTTCTGGGGAGTGCTGAAGGCAGGTGCATTGAAATTCAGATGCTATGAAGCTTAGCAGACTATCCGTCTTTGAGAGACGGGAACAGAGGGTGCCTGGCTCTGGACTCTGCCCAAACACATAATCAGTTTTCACATTTTGGCCTATCTTAAAAATAATATGTAAAACTTGCTTTCAAGACTTTACTTCAAGTATGATTGTCTTAATTCTTAACAGTTGGAGAATTCTTTGTGATGACATAAACATTCTTAAGATTCATGTCTGTGGAACAGGAAACCAGTAGAGAGGCGGGCCCCAACCCCGACTACATGGACAGCTATGTGTGCCCCACCCCCCTGAAGAATTTACAGGGAGAGGGCATGCATGTGTGATGAGAGCACAAGGGAGCAAATGAAGAGGGAGGAAAAGAGTGGAGCACATCCTGGCTCACCAAACCTTAAGGAGGAAATCCCGCTCAGAACAGCCAGTGCACAGAGAGGAAATAGGCCCAGCCCCACTACGAGACACAACATCCCTCACTGACCCATAGTCCTACAGGGGACAACACTGGAGACACAGTGTGGGAATTGTCCCTGATCTGACCCCACCACACCAAGGCAAAACACTAAGGTGCCACAGAACAGCAAGAGTTGCAGAGCAAGGAAGTCCTGAGGGAGTACCAAAAACAGACTTTGGGGCTAGGGTATGGCACCCTATCAGAATCAACTGAAACCACTTCTAAAGGTCCACAAACAGACCCTGAACCATTTACAGGCTTTTTTTGTCATTGTTTTCATTTGTTGCTTTGTCTTTCTCTGTCTTGTTTTCTGTGCATATTATTATCTCTGCAGGTCTATCTAAGTAGGATAAACTGGAAAAACAATTTGGAGGAGAAAACAATGGGACCAATGGTTGCGGTCCAGAGAGAGGGAGATGGGGGAAAGGAAGTGGTGTTAACCAACCCAAGGACAAGGGAACAAGTGATGTAAAATGGATGGTGTGGAGGGTGTAGGAAGCCAGGGCTTGATACAGGGCAATGCAACCAAGAGGAATTAGTGAAACCCAAATGAAGGATTACCGTGATAGTGGAACAAGAGGAATGTAAAAGGAAATTGAGGAAGGAATGAGGAGACAAAGGGCAGCTATATAGAACTAAATAACAGGCATGTACATAAACAAATATATTTGTATATGATAATGAGGAAATAGATCTCTATGCATATATTTATAGATTTAGTATTAAGGTAGCAGATGGACATCGAGCCTCCACTCAGTGTACTCCCTCAATGCAAGAACACTTTGTTCTATTAAACTGACATCCCATGATGTTCAACTTCCCAACACTATCATTGCAGACAAATGGGCGCATAAGCAAATGTGGTGAATAAAGCTGAAGGTACCCGGTTATCAAAAGATAGAGTGTCTCTGGTCTTAAAGGTAAACTAGTGGCCATCTAGCTGAGAAGCAACAAAACCCACATGGAAGAAACACACTAGCCTGTGTGATCACGTGATGTTGAAGGGATCAGGTACCAGGCATCAAAGAACAAGAAATCATGTTGTGTATGAGGGGGAGTGCAGAGTGGAGACCCAAATTCATTTTTAGGCAACTGGACATCCCTTTACAGAAGGGTCATGGGGAGGAGACGAACCAGTGATGGTGTAGTGTTGCAATGATGAAACATACAACTATCCTCTAGTTCTTTATCATGATCCCAGTTCTATCTTACAAATCCATCTACACCAGAGAATGTACACTGATTCAGATAAGAACTGGAAACACAGGAAATCCAAAACAGATGATCCTTTCAGGACCAGTGGTGAGAGTGGCGATACTGGTAGGGTAGAGGGAAGATGAGGTAGAAAGGGAGCCAATTGCAGGGATCTATATACAAGCTTTCTGGGGGACGAACAACAGAAAGGTGGGTGAAGGAAGATGTCGGAAAGTATAAAGTATGACAAAATATAAATTATCAAGGGTTCACGCGGGAGGGGGGCTTTGAGGGAGGGGGAAAAATGAAGGGATACCAGGGGCACAAGAAGAAAGCAAGTGTTGTGAGAATGACCAGGGAAACAAATGTACAAAAGTGCTTGACACAATGAATATATGTGTTGATTGTGATAAGGTTTGTATGAACCCCCAATAAAATGATTTAAAAAAAAGAAAATGGCATACAGGTCAAGATTAACTGATAAAACATCTATGTGCCTTAATGAAGATTGTTGTAGTCTTTGGATCCAGATATTGGAAAACCAGTGGGAGGAAAGCCATGGCAAGTTTCAGATATAAAAGAATAATTTTACTTTTACAAATACATTAAAATAAATATTTAAGAAAGAAAAAAGATTCACAGCACAGTGTGTTTTCTCTTGGTGCTCTTTTTTCTGGTTAGTCAGAACCTGAGGCACAAATTTTGAGGTGACTTTCTCATTAAACTCTTCCACTAAAATTCGGTGAACCGAGCTCCAAGTCAGTCCAGATAACTTCCCCATCTCTTCAGTGCTCCTTTGTAGGTCTTTGAGCACAAAAGTTTGTCATCACTCCACATTTCACCTCTTTTGGAAATAAGAAAACCAAACATACAACTTGAGTTCTTTTCCTTTGTAAGTTGTGTTCAATTTCACAACAGTTTCTGTGGCATTTTTCCCAAGCAGGCAACAGAATTTCATAGCTGTACACTATTCTCCTAAATTGGCCATCATATTAAACTAGGTTTAAATGAAACTGCTTTTAGGACAAAATTCACAGTGAACAGAGAGAACTTTCCAAGGGGATGGCACTGGGAGCACTAACTCAGAGCGTTGCTTAGTGCTCACCTAGCTGGGAAAAATGCACACTAAAACTTCCTGAGCAGAACTTTTTTTCCGTTTTGTAGTTGTTGATGTTTTTTGGGGGTATACCCCCGGTATGTCATATATTTCTTTTTAGACTTCTCTTATTTGATGTTCTCTTGGCTTATTTTTTGTGTTGGGGGAATTTTTATTCGAACTCCTAAGAAATGAGTCAACTTACCTTTATGTTAATATTGCTGCAAGGAATTACAGGATCTTCTAATGGACTTTCTCTGGTAGTTGCTGAAATCTTCCTCTGCTTGTTGATTAATAAGAACTTTAATTGTGTTTTCTTTTTATGTATATTTTACCAGTTTTGGTGCTCTTGCCTATCCAACAGACTACTTTGGTTTTTTAAAATAAAGTCTAATTTGTTAATTTTAAAATAAAAACTAAACAATTTTACTTAATTCATTTTATATCACTTCATTGATGGACTAAAAGTTTTGTTTATTTGTTTGTTTCTTAGAAGCTGAAGTCTTTTTTTAAAGAGTATGGACAAATAGAATCTGTACGATTCCGTTCTCTGGTATGTGTCATTCCCCCTCACCTTACATTGCATAATCCTAAAACTAAGGCTTTTATTTTAAATCAGATTACACTGTATTAGTGGCAGTAGCATTTAACTTTAATCTTTCAATCAACAGGTTACAAATCTTGCTCCAAAGTAGAGTTGCTTGTATATCTCTTGCTGTCTCTTCAAATTTATTAAGCAATTTAATGAGTTTATACAATAAAAATCTATTGTTTTTTTGTTTTTTTTTTTTTGGGGGGGGGCATCACTGCTCTCCGGCGGTGGGAGTAGGAGGCCCAGCCCCACTGCTGGAATTGAACCTCCGTCCCAGTGGGCCGCAGTCCTGCGCACAACCACTACGCCACCGGGGCTCAGCCCAAAAATCTATTGTTTCTAAAGCCAGTAGTTTCCTTTGCAATGTGGATGGGTGACATTTATTTGTTGTGTCAATTCAGTAGACAGAGAAATAATAATGAATAGCATTTCCAGAATCATGCTTTTTCATCATATATTGGCTATCCATCCAATATATTCCTATCATGTATATTATATTGATCCACTATGGAAAGTATGTATGATTGGTGTCAACAACAACAACAATCCTTTAAGAATAGTCAAATGACGCTTTTTTTTTAATGAAATCAATTTAATGTTAAAGCATTGTAGGTGTGAACAGTATTTTATTTCACCAGTTGAACATTCTATAGACAGTAATAGTTTCATTCTTTTGAGAGTAAAATATGCTTCATTCATGTTACTTATTATATATATATATATATATATCTATATATATATATATATATTTTAACTCCACACTTGACTTCAATTACAAAAGCCAAACTCATTGCTATTAGGTTTATTCTGACTCACTGTACCCTTGTAGGACATAAAATGGCCCCATCATTTTTCCAAAGCTGGAATTTTTATGGAAGTAGACTGGTCACACAGGCCAGGATAGCAACTTTAACACTGCAGGGTAACAGTTCAATCGCTGCACCACTGTGGTGTATATCTTGAATACTAATTTTTTGTTTTTCAATGTAATTAATTTGTATTAGAACACAGGAAATGTTTTGTGCTTCTGACATCTCTTATGTTCCTATTACTGTTGTCATACTGGGATGGATAATTTGTTGTAAGTGCTGCCCTTTCCACTGTAGGATGTGTAATAACATCCTGGCCACTAAATATTAGTAGCACGCTCACTCTAGTGCCATACAGAATTATCCACTGCTCTAAAAATGGATATTTCCCAAAGTTGTGATATAGTCTACATAATGGCTTTCAAGGTGTTTATTTCCCACTTTTTTCATACACATTTTGTCTGTCTTTCTTGGTCACAAATCCATGTTTCAAATCCCTAACAGACCCACCATTTGCATCCTTACTTTCACATATCTACTTAACCTGAGTCTACCCCCAAAACTAATCTGTGTTGACCAATGATTTGTGATTTACAACCACCACCACCACCATCCATATTTCTTAGGTATTTTAGACTACACGCTTACTTACCTTTGGACTTTTTTTTAAATTATATATATTTTGGCATCACTGCCCTCTGGTGGTCGTGGGAGCTACCCAGTGCTGTTCCTGAGAGCCGCTGCTGGACTTGAACCGCCAAGCCTGCAGGCCGCAGTCCCGCACTCAACCACTTAACGCCACCAGGGCTCAGCCTTTTTTTTTTTTTCTTAATACTTTTATTGGGGGCTCTTACCTCTCTTTATCACAATCCATACATTCATTCATTGTGTCAAGCTCATTTATACTTACGTTGCCATCATTTTACCTTTGGGAGTTTTTTCCATCTATGGTGCCTTCCCTAGAAAAGCCACCCTATTTATATTTTCCGCCCAAATTCATAATACCTCTTGCCAGCTTATTGCAGTGATTCTTTATGGATCTAAGCTTCAGTCTACTTTATCCAACATACTAATATCAATTTAGTTTTCCTAAAGTACTTTTCCTTAGACTGCTTCTCTCCAATACTCCCAAACAACATTATTATTCACAATCACACACCGTGCTATTTGTGTCAGTCCGGGTGGACAAGAGGAACAAATTTCATAGACATGCATATAGATACCAGGAAAA
The DNA here is from genome assembly GCA_004026705.1 of Nesogale talazaci. Taxonomy (NCBI): domain Eukaryota; kingdom Metazoa; phylum Chordata; class Mammalia; order Afrosoricida; family Tenrecidae; genus Nesogale; species Nesogale talazaci. The sequence continues at coordinate 10,262 of PVJH01026087.1, read as the reverse complement.
AGTTTATATACAAGAGGAACAGGACATTGAGCCCAGTCCAGAGTCATAAGTCCGATATGAATCCATATGCCTGAAATCAGTCTATAAAGTCTCCTTCCGACTCACGAAGTCACAGGTCAGTGGGTGCAGAGTCCCAGCACTGGCAGGGGTCTCCACATGGCTCCTCACTTCCAGGGCTCAGGGTCCATCAACAGCAGAAGCAACTCATCGCTGGCAGAGGTCTCCATGTGGCCGCCCCAGCTTCAGAGGTCTGGCTCCATCAGGGCAAAGCCGTGTGGTCTCTCTGCCGGCTCCTCCAGCTTCTCGAACGCTGCCATCTTGTCTTGTCCATGATTCATCGTCTCTGAGACTCACTCCCAACAGCTGGGGAAGATAGCTTCTCATCTTCACGAGGGAAATATCGCGAGATCTCCCAGAAGTCTCAGGAGAAAGCCATGCCCACACAGAGGCCTCATTGGCTACTCAATGGCTATCTCCAGATTAACAGGCCAGACTCCACCCCTACCCCTCAATCATACAATTAACATAAGCCCATGACTGCCACCCTGTTACTTTATCACCCATAGGAAAGCTGCACTGATGCTTCCTGTCCCTTATCCTGACGTTTGGTGACCGTGCTGTGCATACTCGAGCACCCTATCCTTTGTTGTAGCACTTCGTATTCTTTGTGGATGTTGGTGACCCTCCCTTATCAAACTGAAAACTGATGGCAAATGACCTTGTTTGCCTTGCTTATCTTCCAGGTCTCCAGCGCTGGTACATTGTACTCCTTAAGTATTGATAAAATTATATAAAAGTTTACATTTTTCTCACTGCCAGTAAAGTCGGTGTTGACTTAACAGTTCACATGGTGGCCCCACAATACCTGTGGAGCTTCACCACCAGGTCTCTATTCCTCCACACATGAAAGGGCCCCAGTCAAGTAACTGCCTTTCTTTATTGGTCACTTTGGCCCTTTTGCCAGAGAAAGATGAGGCTTTCTGTTCTAATAAAGACTTAGAGGGCTGAGCCCCAGTAGTGTAGTGGTTGAGTGTGGGATTGAGGCCCACTGGCGTGGCAGTTCAAATCCAGCAGCAGCTCTCCAGGAGCAAGGCTGGGCCTCCCACTACCACCAGAGGGCAGTGATGCCCCCCTCTCCAAAAAAAAAAATGACTTACAGCCTTCGAAAACCACAGAGCAGTTCTATTCTCTGTCAGGTCAGTATGAGGTAGAATCCACCCAATATCAGTGAGTTTAGTTTTAGTTTTGTTTTGTTTTTTGCATCACTGCCCTCTGGTGGGAGTAGGAGGCCCAGTCTTGCTCCTGGAGAGCTGTTGCTGGATTTGAACCACCAACTCAGTGGGCCACAGGCCCGCACACCCGCACACAACCACTACGCCACCGGAGCTCAGCAGTTTTTTTTGTTTTTTTTTTAAGGTCTTTTGTGCCCTTTTGCTTAGCTCATTTATCTGTTTTCAGATTTCTCTTGGTCGGCCAATTTTGCCCATCAAGGTACATTGCGTTTTTCACTGGAGGTTTTGGTACTTTATACCATTAAATGATGGATTTTTTTCTGTATATTATTGCCCTTTATTATACTTAGTCATTGATCCTCTCCGTCTCAGCACACAGAAAATAATCAGTACTTTTTTTTTAATGACTATCATTTATTTGAAACCCTAGTATCATAGTGGTTACTCAATGGGCTATAATCTGAAAGGTTTGAGGTTCGAAACCACTAGCCACTCTTAGGGATTTCTACTCCCGTAAACAGTTAGTCTTGGAAATTCACAGGGGCAGTTTTATCCTATCTTACAGGGTCACTATGAGTCAGCCTCAACTGTATGGCAGTTAGAAGTGAGTTTTTGTCATTTATTTATCATATCTTGTGCTATTTCTCTGCTAATATTTTTAGAGTTTTGAGTGTATATTAAGCAATTAGCGGCATGAACAAAAAAGTCATCTGATAGTTTTACCGACTAAAAAAGAAAACAAATCTTCCAGAGATCTTTAAGTGTCCTAAATAAAGTGTACATTCATCTAGTGCTTGAAAGCCAAACAATGGGTGTTAGTCAGTTTATACTGCTGTTATGATCACCACCTTTACATACTTCTAAAATACTCGTTAATCCAAAAGAAAAAGAATGATAGTACATCTTTCCATAACTTACTAATTTAATTATATTTTGAAATCACATTGAAGATAAAATACCAATTGGGAAAGACTGCTTTTTTTGATACTCACATTATAAAGCATTTTACTCATATTTTCCATCTGACATCAGTGTATCATACATAACCAGAGCCCCTGTGAGGCATCTGACACTGATTGAGGTTGCATTGTTTGTACTTGTCTGTAGGTTATCTGAGAGTGTCTGCCTGTTAGTCTGAGTATGACATTATCATTGAAAGTTCTAACATAAGTCACAAGGGCCCATTCAGATAGTCCAGGCATCCTCAAACTGCAGCTCTGCGGAGGACATTTATCTAGCTGCCAGGTGTTTTTGCCTCTGCCGCCTTTCCTGCTTAGCAGCCAACTCATCTTGGGCCTGCAGTGAATCTGTTCATAGTTTTTTAACTAGTCTGGTCCTCCAGTGGTGTGAGGGACAGTGAACTGGCCCCCTGCTTAAAAAGCTTGAGACCCCTGAGAGAGTTTCTTGCTGCTGTGGAATTGTCTGATTCATAGTGACCCTGTAAGATAGAGGAGAACTGCCACAATGGATTTTTAAGAGTTCAAATCTTTAAAGGAGTAGAAAGCCTCTTCTTTCTCTGTGGAATAGCTGCCGCCTCATACGTATGTATTACTCCCCTAGGGCTCCTTTCCATATAGTCTAGAACAGGTGTTTCTGGTTGGATTGTTCTCCTAGAATGTTTTTTACAAAGTATGACTTAAATATTTAAACTTCAATTAGGATTTAATAAATTTGAGATAATAGTTCAAATGTTAAGTTTTCTTTAATATTGTTTCCCCTCTCCCCCTTCTAAAAGATTCCAGCAGAGGGGACTTTATCCAAAAAGTTGGCAGCTATAAAGTAAGTTTTCGGAGAGAGGTAATACTATTAAGTTTTTTCATTTTAGTTAAAAGTTGAGATCATTTTTTAACGATTTCGTAGAGCTTTATGTATTGGCTAATATGTCTTTTGACTTTTGGGGTAGCTTTAGTGATAGTGCTTTTATTTGTAAGCTGTTCGTCTTTAAGGCTTATTATAAAATGTAGGGTCATAGACTATATATAAATGTAAAGTTATTTTTTGTTGTGGAAAAATGCTGTGAGATGTTTCAAGTTTGTTCATTAATGGAGTTTATAGTGCAGTATTTCCAAAATAAAGTGACATTGCCCTCTTGGGTAAGGATAGCTGCCCACAAACAGATACTATCATTTTTTGGTTTGTTTGTTGTTTTTGTGGGCATCACTGCCTCTGGTGGTCGTGGGCGCTAACCAGTGCCGCTTCTGAGAGCCGCCGCTGGACTTGAACCGCCAAGCCCGTGGGCTGCAGTTCCGCACTCAACCACTTACGCCACCGGGGCTCAGCCCCAGATACTATCATTTTCAATAAAATTTCTCCACCCCTCTCCCTCTGCAAATACCATCCTTTATCCTAACCTATTGTATAAACATTTTTAATTGCCAGTGGGAGGGTCTGAATAATTTTTTTTCTGAAAAGGGGGGTAAGCCAGTTAAGTTTTGGAACCTGTGATTCCGTGTTTAGATAGAAAATACAGCCTTATGCCCAGAGTATACCAGTATAAGTCAGAAAGGCTGTACTTAATCAATTTCAGATCACACATTTTCTCATGTTTAAAGTCATGTATAACTTCAAATCCAACAATGCCTCATAGTTCCTGGGGACCTCGGCCGAAAGTCAAGTTCTCCTAGAGATTAATGCTGTTTGCTTCGGTCACATGGGATTGCCATCAGCTAGAGACTCCTTTAAGTTCTCTGTAGAGGGGAAAAAAATAGTTTTCTGTACATGTTTTTGGACCACATCGATCGTATTACTTAGGTTCAAATTCTCAACCCTGCCTCCGCTTTTTTAATCCATGGTCAAAGAGGTGAGATATATAATTTTCTCCCCCCCCGCCCCCCCACTTAGGACATTTTCCTTATTTACCTAAAGCTTTCTGCAGGGTTTTCTATTCAGCCCTCTTTTTCTGTTTTTATTTTTTGTAATGATACATAAAGTGATATAAAAAAATTACATCTGTCTTTTTAATAGATAGGGATCCTTGATGACCTCTTGGGCTAGTTGCAACTGCCCCTTTGGACATAAGAGCAAGTTCTTTCCTAGGCCACTTTCTAACTTGTAATGATAGTTGTCATTGACACCCTTTCTTATCGACAGTCAAAAGTCTGCGTATAATTGGACTGCCCCAAAACCTAACCTACAGCAGTAGCCTACTGCTGACCTTACCTGTAATATAAACAGCTGACTAATGCACGAAAATAAAATGCATACTGCATGCTCCTAAAAGTTGCATTTTCATTACAAGATAAAAAGCTATTTTGTAAAAATTGCAGCGTGTAATGGCAATTGTAGCTTCATGAATTTCTTAATTTTTTAAATAATGGTCTTTATGTTGGATTCATTTATAATGACAAGCAAGCACAGTTACAGACTTCAACCTGTAGTATGTATCAAGCAATTCAGCATTTTCTTGCAATATCAGGACTTTTTTTTTTTTTTTTTTTTGCTTCTTGGGAGCATTTTCAACTTCCATTTCATGTGGATCTCCTGTGTTACTCTAAATTACATTATTGCATTAAGCAGGCTAAAAATATGCAGTTCGGGTGAGCCCTGGTGGCGTAAGTGGTTGAGTGTGGGACTGTGGCCCATGGGCTTGGCGGTTCAAATCCAGCGGCATCTCTCAGGAGCAGCGCTGGGTGGCGCCACAACCACTAGAGGGCAGTGATGCTAAATAGATAAATAAATATGCAGTTCACTAGAAAGATTGCTTATGTGGAAATAATTTTAAAATCTGCTTGTAAGTGGACCTATGTTGTTCAAATCTGTATTGTTCGAGGATTAATTATATTTGGCGGGGCAGGTCTTATACTTTTTCTTCATAACTGTCATAATGTTGGGCATAATTCATAAGTATTTAGTGATGTCTTCAATAATGTCTGTTGAGGTTGCCAAACGTTTAGGCCCTCTTGTGTGAATGTCATTTTGCATGCTGTATAAGGCAGAAAACTAGGTAAGGTAAGATGCAGCCCTTCCGGGGGAGTAGGGGAAGCATTGCAAGCTTTTATTTTTGCATGAGGTAATTAAAATCCAGAAGCCTAAATTTTGGTAGGAACGAGAGTCTGACAGAAGTATATAACCATGGTAGCTAGGAATTCTTGGTGGGATATTTAGAAAAGAGGGGTGCTGCTTACTGTCGTTGCCATTGGTTCCCCTGCCCCCCACATTTAAAAAATTTTTTTTCCTAGACCGTTATTTGTCTGTGAAAAGGGGAAAAAAGAGGGGAGGGGGCAAGAAGAAATAAGAACAACACAATTGACACAAAAAAATCACTTAGGTGGAAAGGAGGGAGGGAGGGAGTTGGAGAAGTTGGCAGGAGGGGGGTCCTTGATATAGTAACAGGGACCTGGGAAGCTTGAGTCTCTCCCTGACTGGGTGGGGCCCTGCCTCACCTGTCCTGCCTTGTGTTCACCCAGCCCTCCTGGAAGGTGGACAGTGAGTAGTCCATCCAGGGCTGGGGAGGGGACAAGTCATGCTGGGGGAAAGGGCTTCAGGTCAGACCATGCGCGGGGAGCGGCAGCCAAAGACCGCCCACTGCCTCCCCAAGGATCTTTCCACATTTTTAAATGTAAAATTGAATTATCCGAATAAGTAATCAAGCAGTGGTCTTCCCCCCACCCCCCCATGGAATAGTTTCTTTTTTTTGGTGTGTGTGTGTGTGGGGGGGGGGGGTGGCATCACTGCCCTGGTGGGAGTAGGAAGCCCAAACTTGCTCCTGGAGAGATGCTCCTGGATTTGAACTGCCAACCCTGTGGGCCACAGCCCTGTACACAACCACTATGCCAACGTAGGCTTAACTGCAATAGTTTCTTTCCTACACTTTTTCTCCACACCACAGGCCACTGCTATTTCAGTTTATTGTGTAGCCTTCTAAAGATATTTTATGCATTTAGCAATCAATTGGAACCTTCCCCCAACACACACACACTTTCTAAAAAAATTTTACATACTTTCTTGATGAAATGGTAGCTTATGCATATTAGTCCATATTCCTCCCACTCACATAATTATAACTTGAAAGTTTGTATCAGTGTACAAAGTTCTTCCACATTCCTTTTTAGGGCTTTTTAGGGCTGCTATGAATGGCGTCAACTCATTAGTGGGTTTTAGTATATATTCTTGAAGGTGTACCATTTATTTCTAGCAGGTTTTCTATTGATGGATATTTGTTGATTTTCTATTTGGTTGCTATTACAGAAAATACTGGAGTAGATTATTATTAAGTTGTAAAGTACTCTTTATATAGTCTTAACATAAGACCTTTATCAGTTATATAGTCTCTAAGTTCTGAATGTCCAACTTAAATAAAATACAATTTTTATTTGCCCTTGAAGCAAGGTTTGAGCCAGTTTGACAGACTAATTCGATTTGGTTCTTTCCTGAGGAAGTGAAACAGAAACAGACCTTAGTTTTACAGTGTGTGTGTGATTTGTCATGGTAATCAGAATGGGAAAAATGAATGTTTGAAGCCCTATAATGGGAGATCGGGGGTGGGGGGGTGGGGGGGGAGGGTAAAGTGGATTCGTTCAGGAGCCTGCTTGAGATTGTATTATTGACAGGGCTAGAGAGAGCCACACACGTGACACTGGAGAGATATTCCAGTGTCTTTGAAGAGGGTGGTTTTGCTCAAAATTATCTCATGTTTATGTAAATTTACCCTATCTGTAAAACAAATCGTCATCCCACTAGTGAGGAATGGATTCCGGCTTAGAGAAATCCAAAGGGCAGAGTAGAAACTCCCACATAAGATTTATAAGACGAAAAACTTAAGAAAGCTAACTACCACATCTTTCCCGTTGGACAACTGGTGGGTTTCAACCACTGACCTTTTGATTAGCAACCCATACCTTAACCACTGTGCTCCTTTGAAGCAATTTCTACTCAGAAACACTTTCTTCATCATTGCCTTCACAGATTACTGAGAGACAACTAGTAGCTACTAGCAGGTCACCAATCCCTGAAAACATTCAGGACTAGATATTCTAATCTTGGTTGCATCTCTGTCTCATACACTAATATAAGTGAAAGGCAATTTAGATTTTTTCCTCCCATGATGACTGTAAAATAAAATGCACATACAGAAAATATGCAAAATGTAATTTAGTGAATTATTTTTTTTGGGGGGGGCATCACTGCTCTCCAGTGGTGGGAGTAGGAGACCTAGCTCTACTGCTGGAATTGAACCTCCGTCCCAGTGGGCCGCAGTCCTGCACACAACCACTACGCCACCGGGGCTCAGCCCCAATTTAGTGAATTATTAAAAGGTCAATAATCTAGATATCTCTATGAGATATCAAACAATTACAAACCCCGCCCCTCCAAAACTGACAACAATGCACTAACTACTACTACTGATGATAGGAATCATTTCCTGGCTTGTGTGTCTGTGTGGTTTATTACCCAAGTATGAATTCCTAGATATAGAGGGTCTCCAAGGGCTGCAGTGGGAAGCTACAAGCTGCTGGATGGGAGGAAGCCGTAGCTTTCTCCCCTGTGATCAGTTCAGTGTCTCGGAAACCCACGGAGGCAGTTGTCTTCCGCCCTATCGGGTTCCTAGAGGTTGCCATCCACGCAATAGTTTCATCGTTGGTCTTTGTCTTTTGAGTCTACTTTAATCTTTGGGATTCCCCCTCTATCTTTAGTTTATAGTTTATTAAAAAATCTAGGATGCTTATCTGGCTAAATTTCTACCCTAGAGTTTCTATCCTTAAAGTTCTCAAGGATTAATGTCTTATTGGTGGTCTGCCACTAATTTTATCACTGTCATGATTTTTTTAATTATCATCCTATTTGACTCATTTTTCTTGTTTTTTAATCATTTTATTGGGTGCTCTTACAGATCTTGTTACAATTTATAATTTAGTTAAATCAAGCATGCTTATACAATGGTTGCCACCATCAGTTTCAAAATATTTTCATTCTTGAACTTGGTATCAACTCCCTTTTATGCCCTCATTCCCTCACTCTTCTCCCCAGGAGCCCTTACTTATTGTTATATATGTTATAAATTATTTTTATTACTACCTATGTCTTAACACTAGCACTTCTCAACCTGTGGGTCGTAACCCCTTTGGGGACTGAATGACCCTTTCACAGAGGTCGCCTAAGACCATCGGAAAACACATAAATATTTCACAATAAATAATTACATATTATTTTGTGATTAATCACTTTGCTTTATTTATGTTCAATTTGTATCAATGAAAATACATCCTGTATATCAGATATTTACATTAAAATTCATAACAGTAGCAAACAGTAGCAAAATTAATTAAGAAGTAGCAACAAAAATAATTTTAAGGTTGGGGGGTCACCACAGCATATGAGGAACTGTATTAAAGGGTCATGGAATTAAAAAGGTGAGATGCACTGTCTTACACCATTCAATATATCCATTCACCTACAATTCTGTAGTTCGTTCACCTCAAGTGGGAGTATACAGTCATCATTTCTATCAGTTCCATCATCTCCCTTTGTTCCCATCCCTTTGGACTCATTACTTGTTAATGTTTCTGAAATGTTATCTATCTTGGCTTTCATGCATCACATAATCTTAATTATACATATGAGCATACTTATGTCTGACTAGGTTAATAAGGTAAGACAAGAGTAGTGAGTGAAGAAAATATTAAAGAAGGATGACTGTGCGTTTCATCAGTGCTATATTGCATCCTGGATTTCTTTCCATGCGGCCCTTCTGTGAAGGATTGTCCAATTATCTTCATGTGGGTTTTGGGCCACCAATTTGTCCACATTCCTTCACTTCTGTTTGATTATTCAGGGGGTTTTGTTTTGTTTTTTACCATCATGATTTGTAAGAAGGGGTGGATTACATATTTAGGGCCAATATCTATATGTGTGTTACTTTTTGTATTATTGCTATATATGCAAAGAGTGAAAAATCCCCCTAATATTTTCTTGTGTGCATTGAAAATTGAAAAAAAATTATAGTTATTTAAATTTGTGATTTTGAGGTTACTAATTAATTGTTTTGTGTGTGTTAGACGTAAAATTCATCCAGATCAGAAAACTATGAATGCTTATGTTGTGTTTAAAGAAGACAGTGCTGCCATAAAAGCCTTAAAAAGGTAATCTTACCTATTCAAATTTTGAACAGAATTATTGGTTATGCATGTTTGTGTACTTTTTTATTTTTACTTTATATGTAATATTACTGTCTTACTATAAGCTTTAAAGACTTTAAATGTTAATAAATTCACACTATAAAAGAGGTTTAAATATATTACAAAAATTTTTTTCAGTCCTCACCAGTCAATTTTTAGAACATTTATTCTTTCTTGTACTCATTAGCTCCCCATTTCCCCCCAATCCAGTTACTGCCTTTGTAGATTTGTACTTACTACCTATCCTGGATTTCATGGTCAGAAAAACGTACAAGCCAACAACAAGAACAAAATACAACAATACCCTAAATTGGGAGGAAAACAAAAAAAATTAAAAACTAGAACAATTTAAAATGGGTCAAAAGGGAGAACAAATAATAAAGTGTTCAATTTTAACTATCTCGATCAGTTCACTTTCCAGTGCTTTGTCTGATAGGTTGACTACTCCCATTGCTGGTCAGTGATCAGATGATTCACTAGAAGCTTAATCCATTTGAGGGCCCTGCAAATGGAAATGGTCTTTTGATGTCATCCCTAACCTGCATATTGGAGGTTCAGATTTGAATCTCTAATATTGTACTCTACTCTGATCTTGGAATTTATTACTTACAGTTCTGGGATCATCCAGGCTGGTGTACTGCTTCCTTGTGAACGTAGCTGACATCTCACTTTGATGGCTGCTTGTTTTAAAACAAGTCTTCAAAACACCCAGGAACTACTCTTTCTGATAGCAAGACAGACACTCTCTGATTTCTTTACCAAAGTTTGCTATAGTGTCCATATCTTCAGTATTTGTGTACATTTCTAATACCCCATTCTACCTTATATTTATAGAAATGGGACCCAAATTGCAGATGGTTTTCGGATTAGAGTTGATCTTGCATCTGAGACTGCATCTGTAAGTAATATGTAATTT
>PVJH01026086.1:16361-30650 GCA_004026705.1 Nesogale talazaci | reverse complement strand
AACAGCACCAGCTGGGGCTCGGGCCTGGGGGTCCAGCATGGTCACTCGACTGCCGGCCATGCTCTGCCTCTCCTCCCGGTTAGGAACCTGGCTTCCTACTTATCTGCATCCTGCCCCGGCCATCTCTGTGCCCAGACACAGGTATTGCCAGCAGGGTCTGCCCCAACCCTGGGGTCAGATTCATCCCACCTGAGCTCCCACCCAAGGCCCAGTCTTTCTGGGGCAGAGATGGCAGAGGACTGGAAGCCTGCCCCTGGCAAATCAAGGCTTTGGGCAGGCATGTCCCTGCCCGGACCGCGCTGGTGGGCTGCTTACCTGACTGCGTCGCTGCTTCAGCTTGATTTTGACCAGGAGGATGAGGCAGACCAAGGAGACGACGACAAAGAAGGCCAGGAAGATCCCCATGTCAAAGTACTCGGTAGGTTGCTGCGACAGAACACAGACAGCTAGTCCCAGCCCTGCCTCAGTCTGGTGGGTGATGGGCAGGCTGCTGGGTAGGAGGGATGAGTGGGCTGGGTGTTGCTGCCCTCAGCTTGTGGAAAGGACCTGGGGTTCGACCCACTGGCACAGCGTACTGCCAGGCTCCTGCCAGACCAGGAATGGGTTCTCCTCACACAGGCTGGCTGCCCACGGCACAGCCTGCAAGCAGAGCTCTTTCCGCAGCAACACAAGTAGTGTATTTCAGGACAAAAGGGGAACAAAGATTACTAGCCAAGTAGTTAACGGTTTACAGCTCAGAAAATTGCACGCTGCTTCCCCAAATATCAGCTTCTACTGCAGAGAGACACAGTCCCTGAAGCACACTGGCCCCCTTCCAGTCCTGCCCTGCAGACTCTGCCCAGTGTGGGTCCTTCCCTTCCCCTCAGTCCACGCTGCTCGTCAACCCTGGAGGTGCCCTGGCATGCCTCTGGTCTCCAGAAACTGCAGGCAAGGGGTGTGTGTCTGTCCTGTGTGTGGTGGTGGTGGTGGTGATGGAGGAGCCATCAACTCTGGAATCCTTCAGTCTGAAGTGTGGGCAAGAGGCCCCAGTCCAAAGCTCCTGGCTGAGTGTCCCTGTGGACATTATATTTGCTAGCCACCAGAGGTCAGGAGCTAGAGTCTGAGTTGAAAGCTAACTATGCCAGGTCCCCACGTGCCTTGGGGGGGCTTCAGGGGAAGAACCGCACACAGGATTGTCTCTCAGCCTCCCTGTGAAGGGGAGTTAGGGGAAGAAGGGCTGCTAACCATGAGGACGTGGTGCAACACCCTCCCCCCACCCCCCCGCCCCAGCTGCTTAGAGGGAGAAAGATGAGGCCACCTGCTTCCCTGAGTTTGACCCCCTCAGAGACCCAGTGGAAGAGCAGTGGGCACTGCCTGGCGGCCCTGAGCTCTGCGTGTGGAGCAGGACTGGGAGAGGCTGCAGGCAAGGGCACGTCACCCCTTCAGGGCCTCCTTTCCAACCAAGGCGTCGGGGTGGGAGAAAGCAGGGTCCCGGCTCCCTGGCCTATGTTGGTGGCAACTGGGCGCTATGGGCCTTGCACCCCTCTGGGTTCCTAGCGGAACGTCATCATCACAGGAGCCACTCGCCAGCCCAGAGCAGCAGGGTGGTTTGAACCGCAGACCTTTCTCTTTGCGCCTCTATTTAGGGCAGGGGTTCTCCACCCTCCTAATGCCGTGACCCTTTCACACAGCCCTAACATTATTTTTGTTGTTGCTTCATAACTGTCATCTTGCTACTGTTATGAATCGGGTGACCTCTGTGAAAGTCATTTGACCCCTAGGTTGAAAACCACTGATTTAGGGTAGAGAGACAAACCCACTGTCCTCTGGCGGATTCTGACTCAATGACCCTTGCACAGCTATCACCGTCGGGGAGTGGTGCATCTCCTCGCTGCCCCTCCATTTCAACTGCCCATCTGAGGTCAGCAGCACACTGCCAGCCACTGGGCTTCCTTCCCAGTTCCTTCAAAATCTCCCTCAGAAGAGCGCAAGTGAAATGTCTCCGGCCTCTGGCTCGGAGCCGCCTGCGTCCGTCCCACAGACAGCCAGGGAACCAGCAGAGAGGCGGAGGGGGCCGGGCAGGGGGTTGGAGGGGGCATCAGCGGGACGGAGGCTCACTCGAGGCGGTCGGTGCTGAATTCTCGCTCGGGCCATCTTCTGCTTGTTGACAATGTTCATCAGCTTGATGGCATCTGCACCCTTCACATACACCACTGGTCTCTTGAGTGGGTCTTCAGAGCCCTGGTTCAGCTGAGGAGGAAGAGGGGGTTCAGGTCAGGAGGCAGGCAGCGCCCCCCATTTGGAAATGCCCCACATCTTTAGGCCTTCACTCCCAGGGCCCAACTGTGTATGGGGCTGCTGGTTTCAGGATGGAAGCGGTGCGTCAAACTCAGAGGGTCTTTGACGTCCTCCTGGACTGCACATCCTCCCCTCCCTCCCTCCCTCTCAAACGTGGACTCTGGTGAGTGGAGGCAGCTGCAGATGGGATCTGCGGTGCATACCTGGTCGATAGCTTCTGGGTTTTCAGACACATCAAAGATGACGGCGGTGGCTCCTCGCTGCACTGCTCGCTTGGCCTGGCAGAGGGAGACAGAGCACGTGGGGTGTTTTGTTAGGTGTCTACTGGCCACAATTTAAAACACAAATACAAATAGAGCAGCATGCGGCTCTCTGGTCCTCTCTTTCCTAAGAGCTGGGATGGGTGGCCAGATGGGCGTGGATTCAAACACAGGGCCTGACAGCTCCCGACTTTGGTGACTATGGCCTTCGCGAGCCTCAGCTTTCCCATCTCTGAGAATGGGGAGAATGCCACCTACAGTGTACAGTTACCATGGGGGTCAGAGGCTTGGAATAAGGGGCAAACCACCGGGCAACTGCAGGTTCACACCACCCTGGGCAGCATGGAGCACTGCCTGGCTGGAGCTCACAGAGGCACTGACAACCAAGCAGACGTGGTGGGTCCCTCTTCTCTGGCACCTGCCCATTGCCCGGGCTGCCCATCTTGCAGAGACCAGAGGGCACGTCTCTCCGCATGAGGACTCACAGTGGACCCATGTGCGAACGGACAAAAGCTGACGGCAACGTCAGCAGGGGTGGAAACCATAACAGGTGAGAGAGGAGACAGAGCTGGGTTGGCTGCTGAGTCCGGCTGCCCATCACCAGTCACTTGGGAAGTTTTGAAAGCCAATTTCCTGGCTCTGACCACAGAGACCGATTCGGCAGGGCTGGAGTGAGACCCAGGAGAGTGTGTTCTTGGTGTCTCTGAAGGACTCGGATGAGACTGTTTTGGACGAGAAGGTAGGGGACTAAGATCGTTGGGGGCGGGAATGAGGTCCTTTTATTGCGCGGAGCCGCCTCCATGAGAACAAGCCTGAGACTCAGGGCGTCAGGTGCAACCCCTGCCTTTCCGACAGAGTCCAGGCTGCCTCCAGCGGCATGACAGGGCAGAACGAATCCGCCCCCAGACTCTTGAGAGGAGCACAAAGCCTCAGCTTCCTCCCGAGGAGTGGCTGATGGTTTCCAACTGCTGACAGTGCAGGGAGCAGGTCAACATGGGGCCACCAGGGCTCCGTGCAGTCTTTAGGGTGGGGAACAGGGACAGGCAGTGTTTTCTCCTTTGGATGGAGCTGGAATCTATTTGATGGCGTCTAACCACCAAAGCAGTACCACTTCCACCTTGTTGGGAAAGTAAGAGGGGTGGGGGACCCCTCACGCACAAAAGCAGCAAATACTAGCTACTGCTCAGACGTCAAGGACGTCACTACGTTGAGAGTTAAGCGAGAAAGAGGAAAATCAGATTTTTCCCCAGTGGACTACCTGCTCCCGCTTGGTTCAGTCTAAGGACAAGTTTGAACGTAAGGCTGGACCCTGGGAATGGGAGTGCCAATGGCTCCATCAGTCCACGAGAGGGCAGTCTTGTCCTGTAACTTCTACAATGAGCCACCCGCTGTACATAGCAGGAGCAGGACAGGAAGTGCACTGTCAGTAGAATCACCCAGGTCCTCATCCCTGTGGGTCTCAGAAGCTGCTCTTGTCCGGAAGGGGACTCCTCCTCGGTGGGACCGAGACTCAAGCCCCCACGCCTCACCAGCAAGTCTGAGGAACCTGCACCAGGAGGTAGAACAAGTCCTGGGAACTTGCCCTGGCTATACCATTGACAAGCAACTCCAGCCTCAGTTTCCCCACCTGCTAGCTGTAGAAGAGGGAGCCCAGAGCCTTATGTTGGGAGTCCAGCGTGCTCCAAAAAGCCCTGAAATGGCAGGTGGTCTCCTTAGCCGGGACTCAGTCGCACAGTAAAAGTGATCCTGCAGTCTGCCCCCAAACTCCCTGGGGGCGTAGTCTCTGGTTGCAGTCAGCAAGGTGTGAGAGGCCTCAAGTTAGGAGTGAGGTGGCACTCCCGGCTTTCCGGCCAGCCCCGTCTCTGGGCAGCACTGGCAGGAAGGCATGAGCTGCAGGGATGTCTGTATGCCACTGCAAAGCCGACTGGGACACCGGCCTCTGCCTGCAGTGTGTCAAGGCTACAGCGAGGGATCTGGCTGTGCTGCCCCTTCCTGGCCACAGCCCAGCCTGGCCACACCGGGAAGCACGAAAGATTTGGAAGTTCGTTGTGGGTAGGCACACACACACAAAAAGGTTAAAAAATCCAACCCAACCAAACACTAGAAAGGTTGCCTAATCTCTTGATTTCCACATTGCATCAAACAGATAAAAACAAGCCCCACATCCAAAGCTGCAGCTCTGAGTCGGCCCGGTAGAGCTGCTATAAATGGAGCAGACCTGCCTCTGTAGATTTCCACCTCTACAGGAGCAGACGCTCCATCGTCCTCCCAAGGAACGGCTGGGGGTTAGAACCGCCGACCTTTCTGTTAGCAGTTGAATGCGTAACTACTGTGCCACGGCACACCTTCGGTCAAGAATTAAAAAACAAAGGAAAACACCACCCTCGCTGCCATGGAGTCTTGGAAGCCCAACGCCTAACCTACTGCACCACTAGGGCTCATTAGCTGAAAGCCAGCTGCTTAAATTGCCCACGAAGCTCCAGTCTGGTCACATTCAAATGAATGTGCACACGGGTTTCCCGCGAGGAAATGCTCATTCTTCCCGGTTTATTAGCAACACGACCTTCAATTTGAGGCTACCAATGCACACTTGTATTTCCTGCACCAACTAGGACTGGACAGAACTGTGTGTGTGCTGGCGGTGGGGGTCATCCAGGACCCTGTTGGGGACTGTCCTGCCAGGAGCTGGTTCAGGGCTGAAAATGCTATTAACCACCCCTTTTTAGAAAATGACCCATTTACTGTCATGTACTGCCCCAAGGCAAAAAACAAAAAGCAAATCAACGCTGGCTTGGCACACTTAGCCCCTTGTCCTAGATTTGTGGTGTAAAGATGGACGAGGCATGTCCCTGAGAGGGTCTTCAAAGCTTAGGGCAGTCCCATTCCAGCCAGTCAGGCTTGGGCCAGAATCTTATTTCAAAGTAAATCAGAGCCACAGGCTGGGAGGTCTTGCTATGGCTCACGCCCTAGTTTTATAACGTCTGCTACTAAGGTCCAAAACTCTCCAGATCAGGCTGCCTCAAAGGCAGCGTGGGAAAGGGGCACCTTGGGGTGTGTCCAGAGGGTCACAGGGGATGCAGGCCTTGCTGTGGCCTACCCATCTTGTTTCCAACACAGTGATGTCTTCACACCCTTCACCCTGCCACTGACAAGGGGCCATTCTTGCAGAGTTCTTCTTTTGCACTTCCAGGACAGCTATCAGAGACTAGACAGTGTTCAGAGTTCCTGGGACAGATGTCCACAGCTGAAGGCTGGCACACAAAGGTTCAACCCTGGAAGATAAGGCTTGCTGTGGCCAGGTCGAGACCCCCAGGGTTATGTAACCCACGTTTATTATAAATGAAATCAGGCAAGTCTGCCGGGGACCAGAAGAGGTGGTTCCTCAGCATGGATGCGGTGCTCTTGAAAGGCAGTGCTTCGACCAGGGAGACCACATTTAGAGTCCCCCACCTCTTGCTGCTGGTGCATTCTGGTGCCATGGCGTGGAAAGCTTCAGGCCTGGAGTTAGCCACTCACCAGGGACACATCTCCACGCAGGTATACTTACACCCAGATTTAGTTTGGAGCCCAGAGCCACGGTAACAGTGGTGGCGTTGTGGGTTACTCCTTGAGCTGTTAGCCACAAGGTCAGTGGTTGGAGCCCATCACACATCTTTGAGGGAGAAAGACACCTCTGTCAACTTCTGTGAAGATATAGTCTTGGGCACCCACAGGGGCAGTCAGCGTCTCCCCCCCACCCCCCCCGCCCGCTGTGAGGGAGTGTGCTTTGTGGCTCTCTCTGACACGGCCTCTACTTTTTACCCGGTGTTTGTTCCTTGCTCCAGCACTTGGATGTTGCTGTCCCAGGATCCACTATGAAAGGGAACTTTAACAGAAGATGGGTTTACCGGCAACGAATCAGAGAGATCTCTTTTGTCCAAACTCCTGACCAGAGGGTGACTGAGGAAATGGAGTGCTGAAGCAACTCTGAGGATACTTCCTCCATGTTGCCCCAGGACTTTCGACAAAGGGTTGAGAGTAGACTTTTTCCAGGACTCTCCCCCCACTTGGGCTAAATACAGCCTTGTCCACCCTTCCTGACTCCCAAATAAGTTTTCCAACAGGCCATTAAGTATTCTTGGTAAGTGTTTTTATGGCATATATGCTAATTTAAGTATCATGTATGTTTGAGTTATTCCAGTTACTATAATAAATATTTCCTCAAATAGATCCTGGCTTACCCTTCTGATTTCCTTAGGACCAAAGTCAAAGAATATAAAGATGACTTAACAACAAGAAGAAAACCCACGGCCCGTTACTCCATTCTGATGCACAGCGACCCTATAGGATAGTTCCAAGGCTTTGCGACTCTTTCTGGGAGCATCTGTTTTATCTTTCTCCTGAGGAGCGGCTGGCGGGTTCGATGTGTTAACTTTGCAAAGCTGACTTCATCAAATGAGAACTTTTTTTTTTTTTTTGGGGGGGGGGGGGGAGGGCCATCACTGCCCTCTGGCGCAAGTAGGAGGCCCAGTCTTGCTCCTGGAGAGCTACTCTTGGACTTGAACCTCCAACCCTGTGGGCCGCAGTCCCGCACACAACCACTATGCCACCGGGGCTCAGCGGTTGTGCGCGGGACTGCAGCCCACTGGGATGGAGGTTCGATTCCAGCTCCATGGAGGAAAGGCTGGGCCTCCTACTCCCACAATCTGAGGGCAGTGATGCTGCCCCCCGCCAAAAATAATATATATTCCACATAGAATTTCATTAGCCAGCTGAGTCCCGGTGGCATAGTGGTTGTGCGCGGGACTGCGGCCCACTGGGATGGAGGTTCAAGTCCAGCTCACAGGAGCAAAGGCTGGGCCTCCTATTCCCACCACCAGGGCAGTGATGCCTAAAAAAAAAAAAAAAAAAAAATTTCATTAGCCTTCCTGATATTATCTCAATTTTTTTTTTTTTTTTTTTTTTTTGGTTGGGCATCACTGCTTTCTGGTGGTGGGAGTAGGAGGCCCAGCCCCACTGCTGGAATTGAACCTCCGTCCCAGTGAGCTGCAGTCCCACGCACAACCACTATGCCACCGGGGCTCAGCCCCCCTTCCTGATATTATCAACTCAACTGTTCTTTATCAACGTGCATGACAACACAGGCCAGAATTGTCAACGGAGTTCACGTCTGGGCATGGGGGCTTGGATGAGTTGGCTGAGGACAGATAGGCTGTATGTCTGAGGAACACTGTGGATGCTTCATTCATCTCACATAGGCAGAAAGATGGTCTCACACATTAGGATGATTTGGTCACACCTAGAGGTTCTTCCGGGTCAAATCTGCTTCTCCCTTACCCCATAAGCTTCAGTCGAAAAAAATGAATGAGTTGTATTCCAGAACTAATCTTCCTCCATTAGATCATCCACTATCTAGCCCAGTCCACCTTGGACTGGATTATTCTGCCTCCTCTGTAGGGCTGTTGGACCCCCAGGTTGAGAACAGATAGGATTGTTCCTATACAGATAGGATTGCTATGGGTGGGAATTGACTTGATGACAGACGGAGTGATTTTGAATTTTTAATGCTTTTGTTATTTATACAAATGACACATGCCTGGTAGGAGTGAATGCTACTTTTTCTCAGCCAAAATAGATGCTTACTCCTCTCAGCAACCATGAACTTTTTAAATTTTCCCCTTGTTGCTTACTTCCTACACAATGATGAATGCCTCCCCCAAATAGCACCATCCACCCTCAGGGCTTTTATTGAGCATTGGTGGTACTACGAGGTGGGTGTTAGGCTAACCTCAAGGTCTATGGTTCAAATCCACCAGTTGCTCCTTGAGAACAAGATGAGGCTGTCTGCTTCCAAGAAGATTTAGTCTCAGAAACCCTATACTGGAGGTTCTAAACTTTCCTAATGCCGCGACCCTTTAATACAGTTCCTCATGTAAAATGACTTTCACTGCTACTCCATAACTAATTTTGCTACTGTTATTAATCAAGCAAGCCTTGTGAAAGGGCTGTTCGACCCCCAGGTTGAAGACAGCTGCCCTAGACAGATAGGGTTGCCATCAGTTGGAATTGACTTCATGACAGTGGAAGTGATTGTGAGTTTTTCATGCTTTTGTTATTTACAGGAGTGACACATGCCTTGTAGGAGGAAAAAAAATTCAGACATTTCCATGAACTCCTCTGTTATTCTCCTATCCCAGCTGTAACCCATATCTAGCATATATTGGTCCCTTTTTTTTGGGGGGGGGGGCATCAATGCTCTCCGGCAGTGGGAGTAGAAGGCCCAGCTCCACTGCTGGAATTGAACCTCCGTCCCTGTGGGCCGCAGTCCCGCGCACAACCACTACGCCCCTGGGGCTCAGCCCATATTGGTCCATTTTTAATGCATATAAATGAGTGCATAGAATGCATACCTGTATTTAAAAATAAACCGGCTAGAGACCACTCCCCACCCTCAACTTGACAATTTACTCAATGATATCCGATGCCCAGACGTGGGAAGTGTTCCTCTTTTAAGACCAACTACACAAATCATCCCATTGTCGCCCTGTCCCAGGGAGCCACTAGCCACTGTCCCCTGACCCAGCACCTCGTGGTTTGGGATGTGCTGGTACCACGGGCCTCACATTCCGATGGCCCCTGCCCTTCTGCTCAAATTCAACAGTCGAAGGGGCCGGCAGTCCCGGGGTCCTCAGGGCCTGGCTCGGGTGCTAGCTGGCCTTCTGGTCTGAGGCGCCAATGCCCAGCAGGAGGTGGCCCTTGCTCACCCCATTTATGGGTCCCATAAAGCCTCACCAGGTAGATGGCTCCGGGCATGGTCGATATGCAGCACATGACCATAGGAGGTAGAACAGCATTTAATTCTATTTGCATTCCCACTTATTAATGTACCTGCCTGACAGGAGGCATTAGCCAGCTGCAGTGTGTGCAGGGCCCTGGAACACACACAGGCCTGAGCAACCTGGTTGTAGGTCTCTGTTGGTGAGGTCTGTGTGCTGCCAGCATTCCAGGGGCGGTCAACCACTTGTCTTCCATCTCCAGAGCCGTACCCCGCCCCAGGGCACTGTTGCACAGCCTCAAAGCTTCTTCAACGGTGGGTTGTGACCCCATAAGGGGTAGAGTAACTGAATGTGGGGAAGAGGATGTCTCACGAAAAACTGGCCAACAGTAAGATTTCTGAAGGTACAGTGATCAAAAATGAATTCAAATCCAAACGTGTCATGAATCTGAGGTGTGTCTGGCAGGGAGCCCATTTATAGGTTTTTCTGGTGAAAAAAGAACTTGTGAGTGGAAAGCATTTAAGAAGTCCTGCTTCAGAGTCACCCCAATCTTTATAGGACACAGACACACCAGAGGCTCCTTTCTGTCCAGCACACCAAAGGTGGAAACAGAATCTTTTGGCCCCTTTGGGCCAGGGCACCAACATGCTAGGATAAATTGGAGGACGGAGCGGAAGGGGTGATGACAATGCACATTTTGGGGCAGAAAGCAATTCCTCAGTCACGCACACACCGCAGCTTCAGGGACTTGATCATCAGCATGACCATGGCTGATTTTCAGGTTCTCTGAGTCGGAGGGGAGCTGCCCGCTCGATGGCGAGGGGTTTGGTTTGGGGTATTTGACAGCTTGGCTGCTGGCAGGGAAGTGGTAATGCACTCTGAAGGAGCTAGATGTGGCAGTCTGCTTCTGTAAAGATCATAGGCTTGGACTGGTACAGATCAGAGCTGGAAACAGGGAATCCAGCACAGATAAACCCCTCAGGACCCATCATGAGAGTAGCCATACAAGGAGAAGAGGAGGAAGGTGGGGTAGAAAGGGGGAAGTGATCACAAGGTTCTACATATTACCTTTCCCTGGGGGCAGACAACAGAAAAGTGGGTGAAGGGAGACATCACACAGTGTATGACCTGACAAAATAATAACAATCTATAAATTATAAAGGGCGGGGTGGGGGCAGGGGGAAATAGAGCTGATACCAAGGGCTCAAGTAGAAAGTAAATGTTTTGAGAATGATGGCAACAAATTATAAACATGCTTGACATAATGGGTAGATATATGGATTGTGTTAAGAGTCCCTGGGGCTGAGCCCTGGTGGCGTAAGTGGTTGAGTGTGGGACTGTGGCCCGCAGGCTTGGCGGTTCAAATCCAGCGGCGGCTCTCAGGAGCAGCACTGGGTAGCGCCCACGACCACCAGAGGCAGTGATGCCCACCAAAAAAAAAAAAAAGAGTTGAGTCCCAAATGAAATTACTTTAAAATAATAAATAAAAAATAAAGCATCGGGCTGAGCCCCGGTGGAGTAGTAGTTGTGCGCGGTACTGCGGCCCACTGGGATGGAGGTTCAATTCCAGCAGTGGGGCTGGGCCTCCTACTCCCACCGCCGGAGAGAAGTGATGCCCAAAAATTAAAAAAATTAAAAAATTAAAATAAAGCATCATGATTAATCACAAAAACAAACAAAAAGCTTACCGTCTTGGAAACCCAATGGAGCAGTTACACTGCACCCTGTCCTGCAAGGTCCCTGTGAGTTGGAATGGATTCAGTAGCTAGGGCTTGGTTTTCTTATTGGACTATTACTTAAAAGCTGGCAACTGTGTGCCAAAGACCCCAACAAACTCATTGTCAAGGACTTGTAGTGTCCTTGGAGGACAAGAGGGAGTACTGTCCTATGAGCTTCCAAGACCGGAAGACTTTATGGGTGTAGAAAGCCCTGGCACTCTCTCTCGAGGAGCGGCTGGTGGTTTCACACTGCTGACCTGTGGGGCTGACCACCACGCCCCCAGCGCTCCTCCAGGGACCCGGCTGACGCGGGAGATGAGCTTCCAGTCTGTGGAAGGGTTTTCCAGGAACACGCTTGCTCATGTCCTGGTGCCCTGTGGCTGGAGGTGCAAGGCTCCCTCTGGGACACTCACGCCCGGCGCTCAGGATGGACACCGTGAATGCGGAGACTATAACCTGGCACCAGAGTCCCACGGCTCCCCCAACTGGGACACCAGCCACGCCCATGGCTACTCCTCACAGGGAACAGAAGAGGGGGGGCACCGTCCCGGACATGGGCAGGCCGCGTCCAGCTCAGGGCCATGTGTGCGCCCAAGATCCTGCCAGGTGCTGTGCTGTATCCAGTCCTTGCCTTCCTCCCTGGGGAAGGGCCCTGCCACTGCCCCCTGCCTCTGGGGCCCAGCCAAACCCCAGGCCTTCTGCTTGAGTGACTTCTCAGGTTTTGTGGCTTTCTCGTTTACATCTACCCATTTTATTTCTTTGAACTTTTGATTATGAATCAGGGGAAGGCCCACAGAGTAAATCATCAGTTTTACATTCCACGAACTGTACCCTCACTCATGGCAGTGCACCATCATTGACCTCACGTCCCTCTGTCCGAAGATAAAAGCTGCCCCTTTGATCTTAAATGGTCCATTATGCCAACACATGTGTGTGTGTGTGTCTGTGTGTGTGCATGCGCGCGCGTATGAGAATTTTCTTGTAGGCGTAGAAGGTGACGCAAGTTTGGGGGGTGGGGTGGGGGGTTTCCACCAGTCTTCATCTGCCAGTAAGCCTGGTCTCCTCCATGATTTGGGGTTTGTCCCCCTTCCCCCTTCCACTCTGTCTAGGATCTTCTGATATCATCTTTTTCGGAGCAGTTGGTGGCGGTAGCTGGGGACCATCTAGTGCTTCTGGTCTCGGCGTGGTGGCAATTAAAAATCCACCCATTTTTAACACGGCAATTTAGTATTTATATACTTCCATGTTTTTTTTTAAATCCATGCTGCTGTTAGATGCTCATGCACAAAAGAACAAACCACTGCCCAGTTCTACGTCATACTTCTTTAGACTCCCGTCCTTGAATGAGCATAAGGAAATTGCATATGCATATACACACACGAAAATACCGTGATATCTGAGAGTCCAAACTCAACAGGACCACTTTCCACTGCGCTCTACTGGAGAATATTTGTATTCTCCTCTGACAAACTTCTGCCTTATACAGGTTCTACTGTATGTGTAATAATAAATTGGATGCATACTGATCCTTATTCTAGTTTACTCTCAATTCCCAAACCGACTTAATACCACACAGGCACTGAGGTGCAGAAATGCTCACTTCTTCATCCACGGTTTTCTTCCCAGTCCCATTGCGGCCCCCGACCCCACCCCACCCCACCCCACCTATAGCCTCACAAGAGTCAGAGGATCACGTGTGAAAACCCTCTTCCCCGGGGCCTCTCCTCCTGCCCACCCAAGCCCAGCTCCACCAGGCAGCAGGGGGATAGGTGAAATCACCAAAAAAGGCACCACTGGCAGTCATGACTTCCCGCTTGCGTCTCACTTCCCAACTTGGCAGGCTTCTTCCATGCCCTGGCCCTCGCTGCTGTGGTCCCACCCCTTTTGCATTACCGCTTGGACTGCCAGACTGTTCCCATCTTGTTACTTCCTTTGGGCTGGCTCCTACTGCACTCCAGTTCTACCAGCACAGCCCTCGTGACATCATACTGGGAATGTTTATGGACATGGTCACCCTCACTGGGCTCAGAGTCTAGTCTCAGGGTTTTAAAATCCCCCAAGGCCCCTCGGAGGACACTGGCCAACTGCTGTTGTGAGACCCCCTGAGGACCCTTATGGAACAGGTCTACCCCCTCACACACATGGACACCACCTGCTTCTGCCCTAGGCATGGAGAGAGGGCTGCAGGTCCCTGCTGTCTGGGGCCCCATGCCCATCCTTCTGTGGTCTCTGCCATGGAGAGTTGACCCCTTTTGCCAGTCCTCCTTGGAGCTCAGTGCTCTCACTGCAGTCACTGGCTTTTGTGCTGGGTATGCCCTCTGGCCCTCTCTAGGTGGCCAACCTCCACCTCAGGTCCAGGGCATAGCTGGATATATGAGCTCTCTGGAGGTAAACCTGCCCTGAAGCACCCTTAGGACGCTGGGAGGTACAATGGGTTAAGCATCGGGCCCTTAAGAAGACAGGTTGGTGGTCAAACCCACTGGAAGATGGGCAGGAGAGGTGAAACAGTTGTTTCTGCAATGATTGACAGCCTGGAAACCTTTAGAAGTGGTCTGCTCTGTCCTGTGGGGTCAATATGAGTGGGAGCCAACTTCATGGCAAGGCAGCGGGTTTGGATGGCACCTTCCACAAAAGAGAGCTGGCTAGACGACCAGTTCTGGGCATGTCCACAGAATAAACTGCCACCCTGCCATTCACAAGGATGGCCACGCCCACTGCCCCTGCAGCTTTCTGGGTGGGCCTGCCCCTTCTAACATTGTGGGGTTCACTAGCCCTTTCACGCCCCTCCCTCTGGAAGGACTCAGTGGATGTCTGAGCCTCACAGCTCCCCCTGGTCTTGCCTCACTCTGTAGTGACCACCCAGGCACTTAAACCCACTGGCCAGCTGCAAACCAACTCCCCCCTCCCCGCCCCCAATGACTCAGGGAGTGACATGGGCACACTCATGGGTGGGGATGGGGGGGACTGAGTCCTGCCTCAGCCAGGTCCCTGTTTTCAAAGAGAAACCTTTCATTCCACAGGAAATGAGGTCACCCCCACCATGGGGAACCGGTGAGAAAAGCCTGGTGCCAAGAAAGGGGGAGGGGGGGGACACTGTCAGAAGAGATGCCAAGGGAAACAAGCCCCCTAATGTGCAGGCCAGCAGGGGGATCACCTGCCTTTGGTGGGCAGCTGGTGGGGTGTGGGGAGCCAAGGGGCCTGGGTGCCCAGCTCCCCAAACAGCCCGTTTCTGTTCTAGCCTATACACAGCCCCCTGAAGTCACCAGGCGAGCAGGCATG
>PVJH01026086.1:0-16261 GCA_004026705.1 Nesogale talazaci | reverse complement strand
CATCAAAGCTCCAGCAACAAACACGGCTCAGAACTCGGCGGCACCGCCCCCCCTCCCCCTCGAGGTCCCTCCTCCCCGTCTTCATGCCCTCCCCCCCACCCCTCCCCAGCGTCCCTACCCGCTTCCCTCTTCTCCTAACCCAGGGAACCCCCTCCCCCCACCCAGGGTGTGTGTCCCTACTCCTGGCGGGGCCTTGGGGGCGGCTCCATCCGCCACCGCCTCCGACCGCCCCTCCCCACAGGGAGAGCCCTGGCCATAATTAAAGTCATTAAGCCAGCGAAGGCTCCTGGCGGCTGCAGGGTCTGAGCTCCGGAACGAAGATGAGGCATTTTAAGTCCTAGTTAAGATTATGCTGATCTATTTAGGAGACAAGTAGCAGCGAGAACTGAGCGGTTAAGTTAGTGGTTACGGCTGCCTAAGTTTAAACAGTGTTACTTATGCTCAAACTATGTAGCTGCTCCACTTAATTTCTCCTAATTAAAGGAGCCCACAGAAGCGGCCCGGAGTCCGCAGGCGGCCGGGTCCGGCGCCATTACACAGGTTGGTACCCTTTTCCCGGCGAGAAGATACTGGTGTCTCTTTCCTGATAGAAAACTCCCTGCAAAACAGGCACGGAGGAGAGCTTTCTAACCCTAAGCCAGGGCACATATCCCAAACCCACTTCCCTTGGAGAACTGGAAGGTGGTGACGGGTCTGTTTCTTATCACTATTCCAATCATTCACCATTAAAAAGGTCGAGCCAGACCAATAAGACAGGGGTGGGGTGGGGAAAGGTATCCAAGTTAGAAAGGAAGAAGCATGATCTCTGCAGAACCTGAGGATTCCCCAGGCAAACTGCTGGAATGAAGAGAATTTAGCCATGTTGCAGGGTATCAGATCAACCCACGGAAATCAATCGGGTTCTTCTACACTAACAGATCACTCGGAAAAAGGAAGACAATACCATTTACAATGGCTCCTTAGGGGTTAACCTACGCAGGGGCTTAGAAAACACAAGAGAGTAAAAGAGACACAAAAATGAAAGGCTATCCCCTGCTCATGGATTGGAATGATAGGAAAAGTGTCCATTTCACCCAAAGCAAACTACACATGATGCAATCCTGATACAACATTCTTTACTGAACTGAAAAATGCTAAGGACTGAATTGTGTATGAAAGGGAGAGAATATCTGAATAGCCAAGGCAATACTGCAAAGCAAACAAAAATCAAGGAGGAAGCCTCACACTCCCCAAAAGCAAAGCACACCAGAGCCAATGTGATTAAAACAGCGAATGACACACATATACATGGTCCCCGGCCACTGCGTAGGCTCTGACTTAAGTGACCATACGGGATGGAGGAGAAATGCCCCATAGGGTTTCAAAGACATGGGACAACTTGGTAAGCTGGCACAACTGAGTTGCCCACTATCAGGCCTGCGCTATAGCCCAGTAATTATGTAGCACATAGTGCCTGGGGACTTAGAAAAGCTTGTAAGCGGTCATCTAAGATACAACATGACTGGGGACACCGGACAACAGTCTGTACTTACCCGGAGCAGAATGGTAAGGTGACCAAAATCTGTGACAAGCCCACAGGTGACAAGCCCTCATTTACCAGAGACCAGCACTAAATAATGCTACCACCACTTATCATTCATCACATCAGTGGTTCTCAACCTTCCAAATGCCACGACCCTTTAATATAGTTCCTCATGTGGTGGTGACCCCCAACCATAAAATTATTTTCACTGTTATTTCATAACTCTAATTTTGCTACTGTTATGAATTGGGCAACCCCTGTGAAAGGGTCGTCCGACCTCCAAAGGGGTCGCGACCCACAGGTTGAGAACTCTTGTCATAGATGCTGCTGGATAGGATGGGAAGATTAGAAGGCTCAAATTTTTATAAAAAGAAAAAAAAAACAGGCTGAGCCCTGGTGGCCTAGTGGTTGTGTGCGGGACTGCGGCCCACAGGGTTGACAGTTCAAATCCAGCAACAGCTCTCCAGGAACAAGGCTGGGCTTCCTACTCCCACCAGGGCAGTGATGCCACCAAAACAAAAGAAAAAAAAACCAAACAGGGAAATTGGAATCGTAGAGAATGGGTTCCCAGAGACTATGAGCCTCAGACACTTTTTAAACTGAGCTCTCCCGAAACTAGCTTGTAGGAACAAATCAGAATGGCATATAAAAAAAATTTTTTTTTTGGGGGGGCCACAATTCCACTGACAGTAGCACCAGGGCTCCACTGGGTGGTCTCCAGAGTGGTCTTTTTGCATGGAAGAGGAACTTTTGAAAGCTGCCATGTTGGAGGCCTGGAGATCCTGACTGTTAACTGCAAGGTCAGCAGTTCAACCAGCAGCTCATCAGGAGAAAGGAGGCTATTTGTTCTTTTAAAGACTTACAACCTCGGAAGCCCTATACTGGTGGACATGAGTTGGAATCAATCTGATGGCAGTGGGTCTGGTCTTTGGTTTATCATGAGTTGAGGATTCAGGCAGTGCTGTTGGGAAACATTGGACTGCAAACCTCAAGGTTGATGGTTCAGAGCCAACAGCTGCTCCATGGGCAAGTGATGAGGCAGTGTGCTCCTGTAAAGATTGACAATTCTGCCGAGCCCCAGTGGCGTAAGTGGTTGAGTGCCGGACTGCAGCCTGCAGGCTTGGTGGTTCAGATCTAGCGGCGGCTCTCAGGAGCAGCGCTGGGTAACTCCCACGACCACCACAGGGCAATGAGGCCCACAAAAAAACAAAAAACGAAAGAAAAGAAAGAAGAAAGAAAGAAAGATTTACAATTCTGCAAACATAGCAATTTTACTTTGTTCTAGTGTTTTCCATGGTCGCAAATGCATGTGAAAGTTGGACATGGAATAAGGGAGACCACACAAGACTGGATGCATTTGAATTATGTTGCTGGTGAAGAATACAACTACCGTGGATGGCCAAAAGAGCAAACGAATGTGCTTTGGAAGAAATATAGCCAGAGTGCTCTGCAGAGGCAGGGATGGCAAGAGGATGGTGCAGGCCTGGGTGGTGGTTCATTGTGTTACACGCAGGTTGCTTTGAATTGGAACTGACTCAACAGCATCTAATAACAACAACAACAAGTCATTAAGAGTCAGATCCAACTCAGTGGCAGTGGGTTATCTTGGGATTAAATTCCCAGAAGTGTCACTTCAGTGTGAGTCTAAAACAATCAACTCACTGTCATCGAGTCAGTGGGTTTTGAAAACTCTAACGGTTTATGGAAAGCCCAGTTGGTTTCCCTGGAGCAGCTGGTGCTTTCGAACTGCCGACCAGGTGAATCGCAGCCCAATGTGTAAACCACTACACCACCAGAGACAAAGGGAGGCTAGTTAACATAAACCAGTGCTAATGAGGTAGCAGAGTTGGGGTTAACAAGGAACAAAGGTGTCTGAAGTTGGGGACCCTGGAGTCTCGCTTTGGTCAGCCTCTCGGAGATTGGCTAAGCTCCCAGGAAATACCTGGGGAGTTTTTTATTTTTTTAATTAAAAAATTAAGTAAGACTGTAAAAGAATCCCCACAGCTCATGCCCAGCCCAGCCCTAGAGGGGATCTACATGGAATGGAGGCTAAGCAGCAGTTTTCTGGGCACTTCTCAACTGATTTTACTATTGGGGGAAGTCTGAAGGGCTTCAGGGATGACAGCTGGGTGGCTTGGGGGCTTTCTGCTGCTTCTTTCTGCTGCGTCGGGGAAGCGGTAATGTCTGCAGCCCAAGAGATGCTAGGTGACCACGCAAAGGAAGGTGTTAAGAGAAGAAAGATCTGAGTAGGGGCGTACAGGGATTGAACACAAACACCAAACTAAAGATTATTTTGATGACATGGTTTTATTTTTATTAAGAGGAAGGCAATCTAGATGAAAGAATTTTTACATGCCCAAAGCAGGCCTGCTGCTAACATTTGTGGGGCTTAGGACAAGCACTAACAAGCCATTAAATAAAATAGAGTCTACCCTTTTATCTTGACACATAAAGACCTAAAAGGTCAGGTTCCAATTTAGATTCTCTTAACTCCTTGAAATTCCTTGCCAGAACGTGTCAAAATTCTGGCCCCCCAGCCCACCCCGCACTTTGAAGGGTCTTGCCCACAGGTGGGTGATCACCTGGCCTTTGTGTCCCAGCTTCAACTACCTGACTGGGAAGGGCTGCGCTGCAACCAGAAGGTGCTTCCGGAGACAAGGCCTGCTAGCTCCCAGAAACCCACCCGCACAGGATCACCCTGGGGAGGGGACAGGAGTGGGCAAAAAAAGGAGGGGAGGGTGTGTGGGAGTGGCTTCCTCTTGGACCCCTCCCTCTGTAGCAAGCAAGCTTCAGTAGTGGGACCTTGAAGGGGGACCCCTCCTTGTCTGGCCACGAAGCAGTAATGGCCCAAGTCCTAGATGCCATGTGAGAATTTTCAAGTGGTCACAGCAATGCTGCCAGCCATGCTCACACAGCCAGGCCAAGAGAGACAGGACCCACACCCAGCCCGTTGCTATTGAGTCGATTCTGACTCGGAGCCACCCTATGGGGCTGAGGAGGGTTTCCCAGGTGGGAACCCTGTATGCAAACAGACGGGCTCACGCTTCTCCCGAGGGGGCACCGGTGGGTTCAAATTCCAGCTGACCTTTTGGTTGGCATCCGGTGCTTAACCACTGTTCAGCACTCCTTTGCCTTAAGGAGAGGGTTCCAAAATCAAGTGTGGTGGAACTGTGTACTCAGATCTACGAAACAGGAAGGAGTGCTCAAATGTTCAGGGGCCCCTCCTCGCCTGGGTCTAACTAAAGCACCATAGCTCCCAGCCTACAGGAGTATTCTAGAAGGCTTGCATTTGGTCTCCATCTTTAAAATGCTCTTCTCAAAAGTCAATCACCTGATACCTTTGAGTCAATTCCGACTTGGGTGTTTCTGAGGCTGTTCATCATTACGGAAACAGATAGCTCCTGTAGAGCAGCTGGTGGATTTGACCTTGCAGTTCGCAGCCCAAGGCCTGACACACAGCGCCACCAAAATAAAGGTGGTTTTCTCTCCCTAAGTTGCCCCTCCCCTCCAGCTCTCCCTAGAAGGTGGAACCTTTTCTCCACTTTGTGTCTAGGCTCAGCAGCTTGGAAGCTCAGGTGGGCTTTTTCCTTCACGAGGACACAGCCATCACCATTTTAACCAGCATAAGCCCACAAACTACAGCTTTCACCCTCTAGGCTTCCCAAACCTTTCAAGACTTGAACTAAATTGAAAACAAAACAACAAAAGCCCTACCCCTATAAATAGAACATGTTCTCTCTGGATTCTGAGGGGAAGGTCCACAGGATGTACACCCATCTTTGGCAGAATTGGTCGACTGAATATGGCCTGTTGGCCACTGGGAGACAATTGTCTTTTGGTCCTTTGTGGTTATCAGGACACACACACACGATCCCACAGGATGCAGCACCTTGTAGAAATAGTAAAAAAAAAAAAAAACCCAAACCCAAACCAGTCCATTTCTTTCACCTCAGTCCCCCCTGATGCCCTCACACTGTTCATGGAAATACAAAAAGTACGTGGGTCATATAAGTCCCATTGGTCATAAGGGTGGGGGACTTAGTTGTTTTAAAATCGTGTGTCCCCTACTGTGTTGACTGATGAGTCCCCTCATCTAGGACTGACTTCCTTGTATCTATGCCTTTGTTTCAAAAATTTTAAATCATAGTTTCTTTTCTTGTCTCTCATCTATGACAGCTCATCTTTGAAAAGGGCAGTCACAAGGCCCCGGCAGTTACAACAGCCCTGCTGTTCTTGGAAGGGTGCAATCAGTCTGATGACACCTCCAAAGTGGCCTTGAGGAGATAACCAGCCTGAAGGTGACCCTGGAATGGAGGCCAACCTGGGCTCTCTGCAGTGCTGCTATGGAGGAAGGGCAGGAGGCTGAATCCCACAGAACAAAAAAACTCCACCCAGGGCCTTCACGTGGATTCAGATACACAGGGACCCTGTAGGACAGGGTAGAACTGTTTCAAAGGTCTCCTGGGGCTGTCATCTTTATCATCTTTCTCCCATGGAGTGAAGGCCAGAAAGGTTGGTGGGGTTAAACCACTGATTTTGGTTAGCAGCTGAGTCCCTAACCACTGTGCTGGGGTTGAAATTCTGGATATGACTCTGTGCTTCCACTTTTCTCTTGTAAAATGAAGGTAATGATGGCACATTCCCTCAGAGTCCTTAAGATTTAATGAGAAAATGGTGCAGTGTAGCATGAGCACAGAATAGCGTCGCCCTCTCAACACAGAAATATGCACCACGCTTGTGCCCTCTGGGGCACTGGCTCTAGCCCTGGGCACCACGGCTACATGGAATTCCTCCACCAGCAGAGAGGGGTAGCCCTGTCTGATTCTGCTCACAGCCAGTCTTATCTTCTTCTGGAAGGTTCCAGAGGTTAAGGATGTGCTGTTCTTCATTGGCACACAACATTCTGAGCAAGAAATAACCCCATGACCCACACAGGTGGCAGGCAGTCAGTGGCTCTTAGCCTGAATACACAGCAGAAAGGGTCTTCTAATGACAGAGCAGACAGTTCCCTGGGGACTGAGTGTGGGGATGGACAAAGGCTAAACTGGCCAAGGAAGGTGTACACCCTCCTCGAGGTGATTCAGGGGCAAGCCAATATGGGCAGCTGCAAGACTAAGACCCACAGGCAGCCTGGTGAGATTAAGGGAGGCCCAAAACGTGCCTCTTAACCCCAGCTCCTCCACCCTCACTCCTCTCCTCGCAGAATTGCCAGATTCCTTTTTCAGCACATCATTTGGCCAGTTAGAGACCCACTTAGAATATTGTAACTCAGACTTGAGGACAGCCCCAGCTATTGAGAAACTGAGCTTCCAAGGTCATAAATACTTGAATTTCTTAGGATGTCTGGTGGTGGGAAAGATACCCCTAAAGCAATGTCTGGACCTCTCCAATCGAAGGCCTCATGAAGACAGTCGACCACAGTTGTCCATGGTCACCAGTCCCTAGGAAGACATCTGGAGCCCTGCAGATTTGTGAATATGGGGAGGAAATGGGGAGGGGGCTTATAATGACAGGGAAATCTATGCTTAGAAGAGGCCAAATTTTTTTTTGGGGGGGGGGTGTCACTGGAAAGCCTTCCTGACTGGCTCCCTGGGTCCTGCCCCAGTGGCCCCAGGACCTTGCATAGGGTTTTCCTGAGGCCAGTAGGATAGAGCAGTAGAGGCCATATCCCAGAAGTCTTTTTTTTTTTTTTTTGGCATCACTGCCCTCCGGTGGTGGGAGTAGGAGGCCCAGTCCCATTGCTGGAATTGAACCTCCGTCCCAGTGGGCCGCAGTCCCGCGCACAACCACTACGCCACCGGGGCTCAGCCCCCCAGAAGTCTTTTGTGACCACAGGACTGCAAAATTCCAAGGACACCATGCCACTGCTAAGTCCAATCCCCTTTTCTCTCACAAACCAGGCCTTCTTGAATGAAGCTCTCAGACACCTTGGAGCCAAGTGAACCAAGGCACAGAAGCACCCACTCCTTTAATAGTTTTGGCAGCTTTGTCATCAAGAGCAATTTTGGTGATGGTGACTTGGGGCTGTGAGGACAGGCTACTGGCTGTGGCAGGTAAGGCCATGCATTAGACTGTAAAACAACTCAATTCAGAAAGGCCATATTTTAGTGTGCAATTCAAAGAATGAACCTATGATCACACGGTCACAGGCCAGCAGGCAGAAGGCCACACCGAACCTACATACGATTTCCAAGTGCAGTCCAGTCCTAGAGCTCACTAAACTGTCATCACAAGAGCAGAGAGCAATCCAGGGGAGGAAAAACAGACATTGGAGCCTCACCACCAAGTGTCAGGATGGCAGCCACAAACAGCGGGGAGTACTTCCATCAGAGTGGCAAAGCAGTGTGTGGGATGGAGACCTGGGGGCATAGAGGGTTAAGTGGTGGGCTACTAATTGCAAGGTTAGCAGTTCAAAACCACCAGTTGCTCTGAGGGAGACAGAAGAGGCTTTCTACTCTTATAAAGAGTTACGGTCCCCACCACCAGAGAGCAGTGATGTTAAAAAAAAGAAAAGAAAAGAAAAGAAAAGGGGCTGAGCCCCGGTGGCGTAGTGGTTGTGCGCGGGACTGCGGCCCACTGAGACAGAGGTTCAATTCCAGCAGTGGGGCTGGGCCTCCTACTCCCACCACCGGAGAGCCGTGATGCCCACCCCCCCAAAAAAAAAAAAAAAAGAGTTACGGTCTTAGAAACTCACAGGGGCAGTTTGTACCCATGCTATAGTTTCTTTCTTTCTTTTTTTTTTTTGTGGGCATCACTGCCTCTGGTAGTCTTGGGTGCTACCCAACCGCTGCTGGATTTGAACCGCCAAGCCCGCAGGCTGCAGTTCCGCACTCCACCACTTACGCCACCGGGGCTCAGCCCCATATGCTATAGCTTCATATGAATCAGAATTGACTCTGTGATAGGTTTGTCACCCCAAATCCTTCTTAGTGGCTGAGCCCTGGTGGCCTAGAGGTTGTGTGCGGGACTGCGGCCCACAGGGTCGACAGTTCAAATCTAGCAGCAGCTCTCCAGGAGCAAGGCTGGGCTTCCTACTCCCACCAGGGCAGTGATGCCACCAAAACAAAACAAAATCCTTTTTATTGGTAGGTAACATAGTTCAGTCATATTGGGCAGTATTGTACAACTGCCACCACAATCAGTTTCAACCTCCTTCAGTGCCCTCCTCCTCCGCCCCGCCCCCCCTTCCAGGAACCCTTCTACTTGCACTCTCTATAGAGTCATCAATCCTCAAAGACATATAACAAAAATTTAAGAGGGCTATCCCCAATGACACAGTACACCAGAGCTAAATCCCAATGTGAAGAAAAAGACAAAAAATCATAAGATGTTGAAAACCAGATCAGGCCCAATGTGTATGGCAGAAATCAGTGGACAAGGTTTTAACTGTTCACGTTCGGTTTATCATTTTGCTTTCCTACAGTCATCTCTCCAATGCACTCAGTTTGTCATCAGCTTATTCCCATCCCTGCATATTTCCCATACAAAGCTCACAAATTTACCTTGGGGACAGTGAGTTTTTCGAGGGAGTGTAAGTGCTAGAGTCCTGCTGGCATGGTGGTTAATCACTGGGCATGGTCAGTAGTCTAAAACTACCAGCCACTTTGTGGGGATAAAGGCAGAACTTTTTATTTCTGCAGTTAGTCTCAGAAGCTTAGAGATATAGTCTCCTCTGCCCGGTAGGGCCGCTGTGAGTTGGCATTGATGATGTGTTGGGGGGAAGCAAGTCTCTCTCTGTGACAGCTTACAATCTGCCAAGTTCAAGAAACGACGGGAAGGTAGACCAGTACGGGAAACCAGTAGATCAAGAATGGCACGGGGACCAAGTTAAAGGAAGCTCAAAGATAGATCTGGGCGTTTTGGACTAGATGAGTACGGAGTGGGTGGTGTGTGCGAGACAGAGACGTGCATGGTCAGGAATGGCTGCATGGAAACAGACGGCCAGTGAGGAGGCGGGGAGGTCGTGGGGCGGCCAGACATAGGAGGTTGCCAAGGTGCAAGGAGTTAGCTCTGACTCAAAGCAAACTTATGTACCACAGGGCCTCAGCCTGGGGCCACTCTCACAATTACCGCTCAGTTTGAGCCCACTGTGGCAGTGTCAACCCATCTTGCTGAGAACCTTCCTCCTCCTTGCTAACCCTCTTACCATGCAGGGCGTCCTCTCCCAGGGACCGGACCCTTCTGCTAATATAGCCAAAGGGCATGAGACAAATTTTTGCCGTCATTGCTTCTCCAGAGCCTCCTGGTTGTCCTTCTTCCAAGTCAATTTTGTTGGTTCTGGCAGTGCATTCAATATTCTTCATCGATGCGATAAGTAAAAGGCATCGATTCTGCTTCCATCGTCCTTATTCATAGGAGGGACTGAAATACCATGGCTTGTGTCAGGCACATTTTAGTCCTTCAGAGTGACATCTTGGCTTGCTAATTCTCCAAAGAGGGCTTCATTTGATTTCTTGACTGCTGTTTCCATTAGGGGTCCAAGTGAAGTGAAATCCTTCATAGAACTTGATGGGCTGTCATTTCCCTCTCAGGAATTCCTGGGGTGCAAACACTGAAGTGTTCAGGTTCAGCAAGTAAGGGGGAGGCTGCAAGCTGAAACGGACCCGGAAGCGTGTAACAAGAAAGGCTCGGTGATCTCAAAGGTCACAGCCCCCAGGGAGCTCAGTTCCACTCTGCTGCCCCAGAGCGGCCTCGGAGGTCAGACCCACTGGACAGCAAATGGCTTGCACCTTTGGTTTTATTTCCCTTTCTCTCGGTAGCTGTTGCCACGGCCAGCTAGTCACTGATATGGGAACATGCAAGTGGTTCCAAGGGTCTGATGACATTTTTGGAGCGCTAACTGAAATTCTTATTTTCTCTGGAAGGTCTTCTCTCTGATCCCCATATAAGGTCCATTCCTCCAAGTCTGTGTTTCCAGGACGAATATTCAACTTTGAGTGGCACATTCATTTAACCCCTATTTGAGAGGCTACCATGAAGGTAGGCACCCTGGTGGTAATGTGGAGCGCACATTGACCTGCTCTGCAGTTCCCAGTCACCAGCCGCTCTGTGGAAGAAATGAGGCTTTCTGCTCCTGTAAAGACCGACAGCCTAGGAAACCCACGGGGCAGTTCTACTCTCTCCCACAGGGGTGTGTGAGCCGGAACGGACTCAGCAGCCATGATACAGCATGCAAGGACAACTGTAAGCTCCAAAGGACCCAGCCCTACCTAATCTAGTCCCTCTCCTCAGGAAGCTTCAATTTAACGCTTCAGTCCTACCAGGGACCCTACACACAGAGTCCGAGGTAAGGGTCTCAAAGGGGAAGAAAGGTACATGATGATGATAACTACTTTTAGAGGGGAGTGGCCGGTGACCGATGGAGCGTCTGCTCACAGGGCTGTGGGTCTCTCCAATCAGACCTCGACGCACCCCACTGTGACCTGCACGTCGTACTTGACGTGACAGATGTCACTCTTAGGTGCCACTGAGTCGTTTTTTGCCTCTCAGTGAGTGTGTGGCAGAGTTGGATGGGCCCAAAGCATTTTCTGAGTTGCAGTTGTTACAACAGCGGCTCATCAGGCCTTTTTGAGTGCCCACTGGGTCGGTTCAAACTGCTAACTTCCCAGTTGGCAGCCCTGGTAAACAACCAGGGCTCCTGAACAACAAACATATGGGCAGTGATTGCTTGGAGGAGGAAGATTAATTTCAAAGTATCTTTTGATCGCTTTTGACAATGTAGAAAAGTGTGTGTGTGTGTGTGTGTGTGTGTGTGTGTGTGTGTGTGTTTGAGAGAGAGAGAGAGAGAGAGAGAGCAAGCAAATGCCTTCAAAAATGGTTACAATGAGACGGAAAGGGGACATGAACCACAGGGAGGTGGGACTGAGCGCATCCCCTCCTTTGGTCAACAACAGGCAGATAACCGCAACATTAAGAAAAGCACTTCTTGTAAAAGAACAGCTTAATCCCAGGAAAAGGAAGGAATAAAAAGGTTACATTAAGGGACTCACAGCTAATCCCCATCAATTACACGGTGCCTTTCCGGTTAGGGATGTCTCAAAGGGAGGACAGGAAAGGAGCTGGGTCAGGAACCCCGGTGCGGATGCTGTGTCATGATCTGGGAGATTGGCACTCTGGTTTCTGGGTAAGTGGAGAGAGCAAAGACAAGTGCTATGTAACCTCCCAGACAAGCCCTTAACTGTGGGAGAGGCCACCTCCCACTCGCAGGTAGACACTGGCATTAACAGAGACACTGGCATTAACAGCCATCCTGTTAAGTGAACCTCACCTCACTGGGTATGGGGCAACTGAAGGACCAGACAGTTTTACCCAGAAGGGTACCTCAAAAGCCTCCCTTTTCCACACTGGTAAGCAGAGAGGGTTGACTGATAAACCCAGTCAGCTGACTGAGCCCGATTCTCCAGGAGCCCATGCAATGAACCTGGGAAGTCAGTGGTTCTCGTGCAAAGTGAAGTGGGGTCGGGGAGGAATGTCTGAGGCAACAGCGATCCAACTGTATATAGCCAAGTGATTGTATGAAGTGCCAGCCAGCCCTGGGATGGGATTAAAGAACCTAACCCTAAATGCTGGTGGCGCAGCTATTGTGCACTGTGTGGCTAACCCCAAGGTCAGCAGTCTGAAACCACCAGCCACTTCTCAGGGGAGTGAAGAGGCCTTTTACTCTCATAAAGAGATAGTCTTGGAAACCCACAGGGGCAGTTCTACTGGGAGCTATCAGTCAGAATCTACTCAATAACTGAGTTTTTTTTTTTTTGTGTGTGTGTGTGTGTGGGCATCACTGCCTCTGGTGGTCGTGGGTGCTACCCAGCCGCCACTGGATTTGAACCGCCAAGCCTGTGGGCTGCAGTTCCGCACTCAACCACTTGCGCCACCGGGGCTCAGCCCCAGTAACTGAGTTTTTAAGAGTCCTACATCCTACGAACATCGGAGGTACAGACGGATGAGCACCAGGCTGCAAACTGTAAGGTCAGCAGTTCAGACTCCCCAGCTGCTCCTTGAAAGAAAGATGAGGCTATCAGTTCCTGTAAAGATTTACAATCGGCCGAGCCCCGGCGGCGCAGTGGTTGTGTGCGGTACTGTGGCCCACCGGGTTGACAGTTCAAATCCAGCAGCAGCTCTCCAGGAGCAAGGCTGGGCTTCCTACTCCCACCAGGGCAGAGATGTGGAAAAAATAAAAACAAAAACAAAAAGGAGGCTGACGGTAAGTTCCAGCTGAAAGGTTGACAGTTTGAAGTCACTCTGGGAGACAGGCCTGAGACTGACAGTCAAGCATGTAAGAAAACAAGGCTTTAGAGAAAACCTACTTGCTAAAGTAAGAAGGTTGATCTTAGCTGACAGGTGTGTGCTAGTTTTAGGAAGGGAATGGAGTCTTGAAGTGTCAATGAAATAAAACTCAAAATAAAGTCCAGTATAAAATGTGAATCCTGAAGCAAGCACTTGTGTAACAGTGACAGAAGGATTCCCCCAACACACTGGCTTCTCCTGAAGTGAGGGCACTTGCACAACTCAAACAAGGTTTGATGAGAGCCAGAGTTTAGTAACCAGCATTCGGTGTGTGCACTTGCGCGTGCGCCCCCTCCCCCCCCCCACACTCCCACACACACCCCATGCTGCTGGTCTCACATCACAGACAGACCACCAGGACCAAAAATCACTTCGGTGTCAGGAAAAGCATGGCAGGGGTCAGTGTTTTAGATGGTCAAGAGGAGGCTGGATGTAGGGGTCACGTTAACAGCTAACAGATGAGGTTATAAATTAACTGGTTGCAGGCATGTGTTGGTTAATGTGCAATTTGTGGGCAACTTCAATAGTTGTGGCCCCTGTTCACGGTGGGCTCGGTGTGTCCCTTTCTACTGTAACATGCAAAAAAGATAGTAACGAACCAACACCATCATGAGTGAACTTCAAAATAATTACACAGAGGGAGGGGGTAAAGGCAGACAGAGCGCTAAGCTGCACACTTCCATTTACCCAAAACTTTAAGAAACACAAACTAATCTTTAATAGGAGGGCAGTGATTGGGGGCTGGGAAGGTTAATGAAAGGTAAAAGGGATTTCCTAAGGCCACATCTCATCCTCTGCTATCCGATCCATTCCTTCCCTGGAGACCCTACAGAACTGCGCAGAACGACTCACAGTTCCCGAGGCTGTAAATCTTTAGAGGAGCAGATAACCTCCTCTTTTTCTTTTCAAAAATCATTTTATTGGGGGCTCTTAGCTCTTTTAACAATCCACTCATCCATTGTGTCAAGCACATTTGTATATATGCTACCATCATCCTTTTCAAAACATTTTCTTTCTATTTGAGTTCTTGGTATCAGCTCCTCATTTCCCACCCCACCCCCCCCATGAACCCTTGATAATTTTTTTTTTTTTTTTGGCATCACTGCTCCGGTGGTGGAAGTAGGAGGCCCAGCCCCACTGCTGGAATTGAACCTCCATCCCAGTGGGCCGCAGTCCCGCGCACAACCACTACGCCACCGGGGCTCAGCTGAACCCTTGATAATTTATAAATTATTTTCATATATTAAACCATCTGCTGTCTCCCTTCACCCATGTTTCTGTTGTTTGTAACCCTGAGTGTGTGTGGATGTGTATGTGTGTGGTTATACATCGATCACTGTGATCGGTTCCTCTTCTCTCCCCCCATCTGCCCCCTATCCTCATGATATCACTATCCCCATTGTTCCAGAGACCCATAACAATAAACCCTGTAACGATAACCCTAACAATAAACAGAACCTGTGTAAAGCAGAAACCTGCCAGAGAAGGCAAACGAAAACTCCCACTAACAGCAGAAGAGAGGTAAGCAACACCCTGCCAAAGGTGGGAAACTTGAGAGACCAGGAAAAACAGGCTGTCCAGTAGAGTTTCTGCTCACAGATCTCCCCACCTGCCAAGTGTTACAAGAATCCTGTCACTTGCTGTGGCCATGTGACTCTGTTAAGACGTTGCAAGCAGAGGTATGAAAAGAGTGCACTGGAGTCTCTGCTGGGGACCGAGAGACCACTTTGTGAATGGAAGCTTGGGTGATGGAGACACAACTATCTCCAGAGATGGCCAACCCAGCCCAGCCCAGCCCACTTGACTGCTGACCCACTGAACAGTTAGCAATTAGAAACCAAAAGCTGCCTTTGGCTTTCGGGCAATTTGTTATGCAGCAAAAGCTAACTGATATACCTGGGCTCATTGAATGCCCAAAGCCCCTAAAGGTCAAGTTTTGAACTTCCCCACCCCCACCTTGGAAGAAAGACCTCTGTATGACAGAGAACAAAATGCTGCCTGGGCCAGCGCCATCCTTACAATTTTTTTTATGCTTGAGTCCACTGTGGCCGCCATGTTATCAATCCATCTTGTTGAGGGTCCTCCTTTGTCTCTGCTGCCCCTCCACTTTACCAAGCACGATGTCCTTCTCCAGGGTCTGGTGTCTCCCAACATGTGCTAGGGACCAGGGCTACAGTGATGAAAACATGGGCTGTTAAGAAGCTCACAGTCTAACAAAACAAAACCGGACCAAGAGAAACAAAAGCAGGCTGCGCTCCGGTGGCCTAAGTGGTTGAATGCAGGACTGCAGCCTGCAGACTTGGCAGTTCAAATCCAGCAGCGGCTCTTAGGAGCGGCACTGGGTAGCTCCCACTACCACCAGAGGCAGTGACGCCCACAAAAAATATATATATATTAGTCATAAGAAACAAAAGCAAAAAAAAAAGAAAAACAAAAACAAAAGCGACAGTAGCAAGTATGTGAGTGTGACAGGGCAGGCAGTCTGTTGGAGGTGCAATCTGAGGGTCTATAGATGTGAGTGTCTCTTGGGGGGGTGGGGGGGTGAGGGTGGGGGTGGAGAGAATGGGAGCCTTAGGTGCACAGACCCAGAGGTGGCAGTGTGCAATACAGTCTTTGAGGGCTGTACAGATCCAAGCAGGCGAGTAGCAGTGGGGAGCATGGAGGCATGAGTCAGCTCACAGAGCCCGGTCTTAACAACAGCCAGCAGTGGGAAGCCCACACTCGAGTCTGAGTCCCCACATTTGCTTTCAGGAGCTTTCCAAAGGTGTCTTATTTGCAAACCCACCTCTTCTCCACAACTTTTCCCTCTCTGCTGCGCAAGTTTATCCTTTCTTCTCAGACAAGCTCTTCACACGCTTGGTTTCAACACCCATATTCCCACCTCTTACCTTCTGGAGTCAAGCCCAGGTCCTGCTGTTCCAGGCTCACATATCTCTAGTTGGTCTACCTCCTCTCCCACTCTCTACCTCTTAGCACCTTGTGCTTTAACCACAAAACCTCCTCATTTCAGAATAATTTGACCTTCAAGCCATTGCTTCTTAGAAGCAAGAATGGCAAGACTTTGTCTTGAAGGTTTTGGACATGTTATGAGGAAAAGACCAGTCCCTGGAGAAGGATGTCACGCTTGGAGTAAAGTAGAAGACCCTTGATAAATGGATCAACACAGCAGCCGCAACAACAATTTGTTCGGTTGTACCTGGGGTCACAGGACAGGTGCAACTGCAGGTGACAGCCATGTGTTATTTAGGTGGTTCTTTTTACCTTGGCTGTTCTCTTAGATTTCTCTGCCTCATGGTTCTCCTGCTCCAGGATCTGCCCGAGATTCTCCTATGCTGTAAAGCCTTCCTTGATCAATTTTCCGAGAAGCATCTCGAACCCACAGATGCTCCCACATGCGCCTTACAAGCCTTTATCAAAATTCACTCCTGTGAGCCCCCTGTTGCATGTCTCACAGGT
>PVJH01026085.1:0-30564 GCA_004026705.1 Nesogale talazaci | reverse complement strand
AACTGAATGAATTTAAGAAAAATCTCAAGTCTCCAGTTGTGTTCTAGAAAGATTCTATGTGCAAAAGTTGAATGATGCAGAAAGCATCAAAGAAAGATGGAAAAATATGCTTAGACACCATAACAGAAAGAACTAGTGGACATGATACCATTTCAGAAGGAGCATTTGATCAAGAACCTGCCGAAGGAAGAAGTTCAAAGGG
The DNA here is from genome assembly GCA_004026705.1 of Nesogale talazaci. NCBI lineage: Eukaryota > Metazoa > Chordata > Mammalia > Afrosoricida > Tenrecidae > Nesogale > Nesogale talazaci. The sequence continues at coordinate 30,362 of PVJH01026085.1, read as the reverse complement.
CACTGGATGCATAAGCCAAAAACAAGGCTCCTGGTGTAGATGGAAAAACACCTGAAATCTTTCAGCTAACTGATACGACATTGGAAACACTCACATGTAAATGAGTGCTTTAGAAGCCAGTTGCTGGCCAACTGACTGAAAGAGATTCCTATCTGTGCCTATTCCAAAAGAAGTTTGACCCAACAGAATGTCCACACTAAAAAACAGTATCACTGACTTTGCATGCAACCAAAATGTTGCTAAAGATCACCCAACAATAATGCAACAGAACATTGGAAGTTAGCTACTAGTGGTTCAGTCCAGATTCAGAAGAGGACTTGGGACAAGAAATATTATTGCTAATGTTATATGGATTTTAGCTTAAAGGAGATAGTACCAGAATGATGGTTACTTATATTAACTATGCCAAGACATTTTGAATGCATGAACCACAACAGACTGTGGATAACTTTGAGAAGAATGGAAATTTTAGAACATTTCGTTGTTTCAATACACAACTTGTATATGGATCAAAAAGCAATTGTGTTAACAGAATAAGGAAACAGTTCCTGAGCTAAAATCAAGAAAAGTGATTAGGGTTGTGGCATCTCATCATACTTGTTCAACCTATATGCTGAACAAATCATTAGAGATTCGTTCTGGGTTATATGAAGAGTGTGGCATTGGGATCAGAAAAGCGCTTATTAAAACTTGAAATATGCAGATGACACAAACTTGCATTCTAAAAGAGAGGAGAGCTCGAAGCAACTGTTGATGAAGATCAAAGTTTTCAGTCTTGAGTATGGATTGCAACTCAATTTAAAGAAGACCAAAATCCTCACAATTGGTCCAAGAGGGAGCATCAAAATAAATGGAGACAAAAGATGAAATGCTCAAGAATTTTATCTTGCTTGACTCCATCATCAATGCTCATGGAGGCAGCATACAGGAGATCAACATTAGGTAGTTCATTAGGTAAATCTGCTGCACAAGATTCTTTAGAGTACTGAAAAGCATGGCTGCTACTCTGAGGACTAAGGTGCACACCTATTTAAGCCATGACCTTTCCCATTGTCTCATATGCACGTGAAAGTTGGACATTTGATAAGTAAGGCTGAGAAGAATGGACGCAATTGAATTGTGATGTTGGAGAAGAATGTTGAATTGCTATAAGGAAAAATAATTTTGTCTTAAAAGAAGTAGAATCAGTGTGATCCTTAATGTCAAGAATGGAAAGACTTCCTCTTCAATACTTTGGACATCTTGGCAAGAGAGATCAGAGCTTGGATAAAGACATCACATCTGGTACATTGGAGGGGTAGGAAATGAAGAAAGTCATCCAAGAAATGACTGGAGACAGTGGCTGCAACAATGAGCTCAGACATGGGCATATTTGTGAGGATGGAGCAGGAGCATGCACTATCTCTTTCTGTCAGCTGTTCATTGGGTTTCTATGGGTTGGAACAAAGTCAATGGGTTCTAATAACAACAATTCCACCACTTACAACAGAATGGAACACTATCTGGTCCTAAGTCATCTTTACAATTGATATGTGACAGCCCGTCATTGTAGCCACAGGGTCAATCCAACTTCTCAAGAACCATTCTCTTTTTCACTGCCCCTTTGCTTTACAAAGGATGACATTCATTTCCTGGGACTGGCTTCTCCTGATAATATGTCCAAAGTATGTGAAATGAAGTTTCACTATCCTTTCCTTTAGGAAGCAATATGTCTGTGCCTCTTCCAAGACAGACTTGTTCATTTATTTGGCAGTTCATGGTACTTTCCATGTTCTTTGCCACCCCATAGCTGGAATATATTGCCGATTGTTCACTCTTTCTTATTTAATGTACTGCATTTTTTAACTTGCATATTAAGTGACAACAAATACTATGGATTGGTTTAGCAACAGAATAAGATCCTTGGTTCCAGTCTTTTAATCAGGTCTTATGCAGAAGATTTACCCAATGCAATATGTCATGTGATATCTTGACTGCTGCTTCTATGAACATTTACTGTCCTTTCAAGCAACATGAAGTCCTTGATGACTTCAATCTTGCTTCCATTTATGCTGCTGTTAACTATGGGACCAGTTGTGAGAATTTGTTTTTTCTTTACATAGAGTTGTAATCCATATTACAATATACAATCCTTGATCTTCATTAGTAAATGTTTCAAGACCTTCTCACTTTCAGAAAGCAAGGTTGTGTCATGGGCATATTGAAGGTGGTTAATAAGCCTTCCCCAACTGTGGTTACCATATTCTTCATGTCAGCCTGCTTCTCTGAGTATTTGTTCAGTGAAATGATTGAATAAGTATAGTGAGAAGATACAATTATAATTTATTATTAAATGACATGGGACTGTATTGGTTTTGATTGTCCATTGTATGAAATAATCTCAGTTAGATTTCTTCTTATTATAGAAATATTTTATTGGAATATTTACTAGCTTACCCCTTCAAAAGAGCACCTGGTAGTTAAAGGTGATTGTTGTTATGGAATTTAGCCCTTTAGTGAGAAACAAATTAATTACTTACATGATTTATTATCTTCTTTGAGTGCCTGAAACATGATACTTTTTACCACACTTATGACTTGTCCTAAGATAGTGCTAATATTATAAGAAAACATTTATTTGATTACTTGTAATCATGACATATACCATTTCCAAATATCCATTTAACATTTATATTTTACCTATTGTAGATTGATTTTCTCCTTCTTAGCATTATCAATTCACCTATTTTGTGCCTTAAGGGGATTGAACTTGCTGATTGTATTAGGCCGGATTGGCAAGAGAACCAAATCCAGAGACTCATTTTTCTAGAGAGAGAGCAAGCGAGCTTTATATCCAGAAAACATCCCAGTGTGCAACAGCGCAAGGCCATAGTCCCTTTTCAGACACATGCGGTTATCTACATTGATGCAGATGTGTCAATATCGCAGGCTGGATGTAAAACTGTGTGAATCCCAGGGTGGTGGTAACACTACTGGGTTCTGGCACCTCTCAGAGTGTCCCACAATCAGAAAGTTGCTGGAAGAGAGAAGTTCCTGAGCCCTCCTTATAAGTCCGTGATGCCCACAAGGAGGCACCCTCAGGCTGTGACCTGATGGAATACCTCCCATAAGCATTTACATGTCTGAAAGTTGATGGAGAATTGTGTAACTACCATGGTGACTCTGACCAAGAATATTTTTAGTGTAAAATTTAAGCCATTTTAAAATAGTTTAATATATATTCTCATTTAAAAAATATTTCTTCCTATTGATAAGCATTTTTAATTTCTATTAAAAAACCTGCTTTTTAAAGTTGTATCAAACAATAAAGTCCATATTGATCATAAAGATCCATTTCTTATGCACACGTAAGATGCTTATTATTTAGAGGCTGATTTGCAGTTAAAATCAACAATAAAATTGATCTTAGGTATTGTTCACGATAGGGATTCTCATTTCATTCTGCCCCAACATCATTTTATTTGTTGAATAAGAAAGTTTGTACATCAGCCATGATTTCAGATTCTTTGGTATGTAAAGCATGCTAATTAATAATACATATATAGAAAAGTTGTCTATATAAACCATGAGTCGTAGATTTTGTATGTTCCATGGGTGGTAGATTTTGTATGTTTGTAGGTGCCATTTGAACAATATAAAATTCCAGGAACATATTTTAAGATACTTTCTATTACAATAATGAAATTCTTCTCAATAAATTAGCTGCAAAATTGGAAATGCTGACTAAAGTATTATTAAAATATAAAGTCTTGTTAAATACACTAATTGCAATTTAATAATAATATTTCAATAGTGAAGTATTAATTATACTTTACTAATGAAAAACTATACAAACATAACATCATTACATCTATTTTAGTCATGTCTGTGTTTGTGTTTAATAATAAATGGGAAGTGGCAGGATTCAAGATACTATTCCTTGTTTAATTTTTTTCAGTTTGAATAAAAGTTTACAGAAATAATTGCTTTACCATTCAGTAATTCATACACCCCTTGCTTCAAGGCATTGATTGCAATTCCTACATTGTGGCAGCACTCATCTCACCAATTCTGTGTTTCCATTTGACCTTCATTCATCTCCTTTCCTCTCTCCAGAACTTTGTCCTGAGGGAAACACTGTTTTTGTGGTCTCTTATTGCTGACAGTTCTAAGGAGAGCCCTCTTCACCAGTGTCATTGTTCATTTTGTAGCTCCCTGTCCCAAGCATATGAGAGCAATCACTGCCACTTGTTGCTGACTCAACAGAAATCTATTGTTTTTGAGACTGAATTCTTTATGGCAGCAGATACATAGCCTCATAATTCCTTCTTGAGTGCCTGGTGGGTTTGAACCACTAACCTTGTTGTTACTCATCCAGTGCTCACTGGACAGTGCCGTTAGATCTGTCTACTGTTTTGCTCAAAGTAGAGTCACAGCTGTTCAGTTCCAGGTTTAAAGAGTAGAACTTCCCCAATGGTATTTTCTGAAATGCTATCTTTTCAACAGGTTTTTTGGCATATAATTCAGATATCATTCATATTTAATTACTATTAAAATATGTCCCACATTTTTTCTCCCATTTTATCCAGAACTTTCTATGGTGATTCCATACAGAGCTGATAGCAGTGGCTGTTGGATTCTATCTAGTTGCTTTCAGGATTGAGGAGATTGAGTTTTTGTTGTCTGTTGGTCCTTTGGATTTTGTTTCCATGTTTCTTTTTTCTTTTCCTTCAGTGGAATCTTAGACAGTCCTCACTAGTCTCTAAGATTTCAAATAGTATTTATCATAGTAAGATAAATAATCTTGTCTTTTTAAATAATGCTTTCTCAATTGACTTTGTTTTTCTTTGGGATTGGTGTCTTAACCTCCCCATCAATTGACTTACTGCTTTCACATGTTTGATTTTTGTAGATAATAATTTTCTATAATTTTCCCCCATGAATATTCTGTTGTTTAAGAGGGACTTTTAAAAACTCAAGGAAAATTAGAATTTTGAGGTAATGGAATTAAGTGCATATGTAATTATACACGTAGAAATATTATTGTTAGGTGTCATTGGATAGGTTGAACATAGTGCCTCTATGTACAACAGAATGAAACACTGCCCAGTCCTGCGCATTCTTCATTATTGATCCTATGACTGAGTGCTCTGTTACAGCCACTAACTCAATTCATCTTATAAAGGATCTTCCTGATTTTGCTGTATCTCTTCTGTACCAAGCATGATAGCCTTCTTCAGGGATTGGTCTCTCCTAACAACAAGTCCAAGGCATGTAAGAGGAAGTCTTACAATTCTTGTCTCTAATAAACACTCCGACTGTACTTCTTTCAAGACAAATTGATTGGTCCTGTTAACAACAATCCCATGCTACTTTCAATATTCTTTGCCAGCAACACAATTCAAATGTAGCCACTCTTATTGGGTCTTGTTTGGTCAGAGTTCAACTTTTGTATGAATAGGAGGCAATTGAAAATACTATGGCTTGGTTGAGACTCACTTAATTCTCAAAGAGACACCTTTGATTTTGAATATTCTAAAGAAGTTTCAGGCAGCAGATTTACCTATGTAGAAATGACCTCTGCCAAACTATTCACTCATGATTGCAGGAATATATATATATATATATATTATATATATATATATGCAGTCATGTGCTTATGTTAATTTTATGATTGAAATGTATGGGTGGTGTCTAGCCTGTTAATCTGGAGATAGCCATTGAGCAGCCAATGAGGCCTCTATGTGGACATGGCTTTCTCCTGAGACTTCTGGGAAATCTCGCGATATTTCCCTTGTGAAGAGGAGAAGCTATCTTCCCCAGTTGTTGGAGTTAGTCTCAGAGACGATTAATCATGGACAAGACAAGCTGGCAGTGTTTGAGAAGCTGGAGGAGCTGGCGGAGAGACCACATAGCTTTGCCCCGATGGAGCCAGACCTCTGAATCTGGGGCAGCCAGGTGGAGACCTCTGCCAGAGATGAGTTGCTTCTGCTGTTGATGGACCCTGACCCCTGGAGGCGAGGTGCCCTGCAAGCAGCTGGATTCTGCACTCACTGACTTGTGACTTCGTGAGTCGAAAGAAGACTTTATAGACTGATTTCAGGCATATGGGTTAATATCAGACTTATGACTTTGTACTGGACTGGGCTGGGATGCTTTCTCCATGTCCCATTCCTTTTGTATATAAACCCTTTCCTTATATCAATATGTGTGTCCTTGAATTTGTTCCTCTAGTTTACCCGGACTAATATATATATATATATATATATACATACATACATACATATACATATACACATATATACATTTGAGATTCTCTGTCAGACTATGCATCCACTCATAGATTATTTTCACTAATATTGTGGAATTGGATATGTAGTGATATTTATCTTTATTATCTAAAACTTTTGTATACTTGTGCCTGTCTCCCATTACCTTAGTATAAATTGTAATGATAAAGATCATCTAAGAAAAAATAGGGACACATATTCTCATGTGCTTCTATCAAGTCCATTATGACTCGTCAGAACCCTATAGAGAAGAGCAAACCCACCCTTCGAGATTTCTACAACCCACAGTTTATGAGAGGCCAAAGATTCCTCTCTCTCTTCCGTGTACTCGCCAGTGGTTTCAAACTGCTGGTCTGCTGCTTAGGAGACCAAAGTGCAACCAGCGAAGCAACAGGGCTCCTTTAGGGAACAGGAAAGCATAAATTATGGCATAAATGGACTATCAATCATGCCTCAAATTGCATAGACATCAGAAGGTAAACTAGATTCCTGGAACCTCATAAAATGAAAAACTTATGGCTTTCAAACAGTTACTCCAAAACAGTAAAATTAAAAAAAATATATAGATTGGGAACAATAGCTGATAACACTACTTATGATAAGGACTAATTGCCAGTATCTATAGAAATTTTCAACAGCTCAAAAGCAAAAGGACATAAATTGAATTAAACTATGAATAGAGGGTGTGGACACATACTTCACCAAAGAAAATATTAATGTAGACAGCATACACAAGAAAAAGTATAGCGTTTATTGGCCATTAAAATCAAACTTCCAGCCATCAAAACAATGCTGACTTGTTGGGTCCTCATGTGGGTTTGTGGTACTGTCACTTTATGGGAGTGGCAAGCCCTGTCATTCCCCATGAGGAACTGCTGCTAGTTTCCACAAACTTACCCTGTGGGTGGCAGTCCTCACGTAACCACTGCACCACCAGGGCTCCCTATTAGCCATTAAAGAGATGCATGTCAAAACAACGGCACAATGCCATGACACCCAGTAATAATCACAACATTAGATGAGAACTAACCCAACAGTTGCTGGTGAGGTTATGGAGAGATTAGAACTCTTAAAGACTGCTAGCAATTCTGTAAGTTTTTATAATCATGGGGGAGAACTGTACAGTGTTTGTGCAAAGTTCTCTTACTTTAAGCAAAGGAAGCATAATTGTTTATAGATGTTGCCAAGTCACTTCTAAATCAAAATTTTAATATCATTTGGAAACAATACTATAATTTTTTGACTGTGTCAGCCATAGAAATATGGCTTTGAAAGTCTCCTGTAAGGAGCGTCCTTGATTGGGTTTGGATCCCCTAGCCTAGGTGAATTATTGCCTCCCCACCAAATACATTCTTCCTAATCTGTTCCTACAAGATTATTGAGCATAGCAAATGTGCTAATTCATGAAGGAGTTACAGTCTTGGAAATTAACAAGGGCAGTCATACCCTGATGGCAGTGAGTCTACTGGGGTCTATTACTTAGACACCTGATTTTTAACATGGTTCTCTGAACTGAGGACTGCAGACAAACACTTTCTACTTAATATTCCTACATTCCCACCTTCTGTCTCCAAAGAATTTATTACTTTAATATATTGAAAAGTTGTTCACACTTTTGATAACCCCACTTCCATGTCAAATAAATTTTTTGCATGTCTAATCCTGACTTGGGATATGTTAGACAAATCACCCAAACTAATGAGAAAATTTTAAATTATTAATTGTCATTTAATTTCTTCTTAATTTTCCCATGTATTATATTCAACATTGGGAAGAGTATAGCATTTTTAGTATGTTTGCTCTTAAACTACTTTAAACTAGTTAAATCCATGTTATAGTAGAATATATGCTATTAAGGAGCTTACAACTTGGTGGTAGAAATGAGACAAGCATATTTAAATAATGATCATGGAAAGAAAGATAAAAGGATTTCATTAGGGAGTGTTTCATGACGTCGTGCATCTAAAGAACAGAAGACAATGTTACTAACTGTGGCAAGATATTGAATATCTTTGTTTGAATCATCATGGTCTGGTAGTTAGTACTGATATTTCAAAGCCAGATAATTTAGAGAAAAATAAAAAATAAACCTAAGACTATTAAATGAATAAGAGAAAGTTCAAAGAATAGGAGAGGGAGTTCATCAATGAAATGTGAGCCATGTTCAAGAGGACTGCTTCATAATTTTCACTGTGAAAATAGAATCCTCAGTAACCATAAAGTTTTGAAATGAAAACAAGTGTCCTGTGTCTTTAAAAAAGCATAGAATATTTGTAATTTTAAGAGATCCTAGGGGAAATGTAATCAGTTGAAGTTTCTTCTTGTGTGTATCTGTCTAGTCTTGTGTGTATCTTTTATTCTTGTGTGAATACATCAACTCTATGCTACTAGTTATAGAGTAAGACTACCATATGGCTGGGATGTAGGGAATGTTTAGAGATAATAAGGGTATCTAGCACATGTGAACAGAGCAGTGTCATGTCAATTTTTCAATAACTTTATGTCAGGTGCATACTCAGGATACTAATTTTGAATTCATTTTCTGAAAGTCAATTATAGAAATTGGATTACAATGGAAAATATTATTAGCAGTAAGGATACAGAAAGATAATGAAACAGACTTGGATTTATTTTATAGCCCTACATTCAAGCTAGGATAATTGCACCCTGAGTATTCGAATAGTTCACATGGGGAAGAAAGAGTCAAATAAATGATTAGTTCAATTGCTTTATTTCAGTTTTTGCTAAGCCATGATACTTTTAAAATATAACACAAATTAATTGAAAACAAATGTCAACTTTTTTCTTTATTTTAAAAGAATTATCAATCAATTGTGAAATATATATTCATCTGTTTGGAATTGTTTTTGCATGTTGACTACTATACATTTTCTTTTAAATAATAGTTTTATTGGCATATACTTACACTTCTTATACCATACAATTTAATCATTCAGTCATATAGAGATGAGTTGGGAAATCATTGCCACATTCAATTTCAGAACATTTTCTTCTCATAGTCATTGTTGTTAGTTTCCCATATGTCACATCCGCCCCATCAATGTCCCCAGATAATTATTAATACAGTTTGTCTCTATATTTACCTGTCTTGGACTTCATGTATGGAAAATCATACATGTAATGAAGTGGAAGCAAAGAACCAGTAACAATATCTAGGCAAAATATAGAAAAAACTCAATAGAAAAGAAAGTAAAACAGAAATAACTTTAAAATGGAACAAAGGGAGATAAAAAACTTCCTCTTTAAAAACACAAGTTTAACACAAGTAAAAGGAGACTATATATAAAACATTTCTAGTCACAATTTGTACTTCTGGACTGTTTTCCAATATAGTAACTTTCTTGAGAGTAGTTTCACTATAATCGTTCTGCATAAGCATATAATTTAAATTAAAAAAATCATCTGTGAATGTGTATGTACTTCTAGTCTAATTACTATCACTGACACTGGCTATTCACATTTTCAACAACCACTAAGGCCAAGCAAGAAGAAAATGAAAAATCCCACTGACTGAACAGTGCTGGGCAATGTTGAAAGGGGAGAGAGCTTCAACCTCATCAGACTAAGGCTGACTCCTGGGAGCTGGAGGCCACTCTCATCCTTATTGACCATGTTGACATCAACAGTCCTTCTCAAGGCAATTCACTTCTCTGCTGAGTTTGATAATTCCTCACAAGAGCTGAGCACAAATCACAAACAATATACACTAGTGGAGTTTATTTTAAAAGTTAACAAGTTAAAATTCTAGATCAGCAGTGCTCAGGACATGATTATTTGTTCAGGACATGGTCACTTCCCAGCCATGCCTACTGCCTTTGGTTTGTCTTTAGCATGAAAGCTATGAGGCCCACGGCTTCTGGTTTTGTCAGAAAATATTACATGCCTCCGTTAGTGCTGCTAATGAAAGCACAAAGTGCATACCATTCCACCTTCAACTTCGGTCAGAAAAACAGTCACATCTATGTCTCTGGGTCAGAAAATGTCCTTGTCCAAATAATCACCTAGAGATACCGTACCTTGGACATGCTGCACAGACCCACTCAGCTCTACTCACACTATGCATTGGAAGCCCATCACCTTGTCTTGTTCTTTCACTCGTTTAAAGCAAAGACAGTTACTGGACATGTGGACTGCACCCAATGAACTTAGAGGAATCCACGTGACTGCATCCACTGTGAAAATGATGGAAAATCTCAGTATCATCAACCCAATCAAGACCAGGGAAAACTGTGGAAGAAACAATCAATTTCTGATATGCAAGTTCAGGTAAAAACTGGAAGAAAAATAAGACCATGAAAACCAAAGTGCATCTTTGAGCATATCCTCTAGGGACATAAAGATCCTCTCAGTAATACATTTATCTTTGAATTCCAATCATGGAAGATCAGTCAAATTACAGGAAGACATAGAGAACTTTGTACATTAAGAAGGCATTAAATAAAGCCCAGGGGAAAACACTAAAACAGATGCCTGCAACAGATGCTACATAACTAATGTTTTATTCTTTTGAACAAAGGCAGTGATATTAAATATAATGATGGCAAAATAGAACAATTATAAAATATAAAAATTAAAACATTTTATTGGCATGGATTAGGAAACATTTATGTAACATCCCTCATAGAGGGGGTGCCCACACAACCCAAAGTGTACTAAGCAGAGTGGCACTTTTGTAATAGACATTGTTTCCACCAGGGGAGATGAGAGCAAATCCCACTGAGTTAGTGCACTCAGGGTCAACCCCTGGGAAAGTTCTGCCAGAGTGAATTTTTTTGTAAAAGCATTTTCACTTGAACCTCATTTTCCTTGTGTGTGATAGCTGTTCTAGGAGAACAGCTTGTGTTTGTGAACATTTGTTTCCTGCTTGAGAAAAATGCCTCAGAAACGTCTGTCATATTGAGCACGGCTTACAAGAAGAGCACAATCGGAAACACAGAGAATCCAAGTGGTTTTCTCATTTGAAAAAAAGTGAAAAGTCAATTGATGAAAAATTTCTTTCTGGACATCTGTCAACTTCCTGAGCAGACAAAAATGTCAACGTGTAGTGCATCTGGAGCTCATTCCACCAGGTCAGATTGTTAATTAAGCTTTCTAAATAAGCTTTCTATATAAAGGTTCTAAAAGATAGCAGAAGAGCTTGCGACAACAAAGACCTGATTTATGGCAGTACAGGACACTGTTTTTTTCATCATGAAAATTCACCTTCTCAAGAAGCCATCTCAAAAAACAAAAACAAGCAAACATAAATAAATAAATGAATAGATAGATAAATAAATACATAAATAAATAAGAAGTCATCTCAGTGGGCCAGTTTTTGAAAAGACACACACACACACACAGTATGTTTCTCTTCCCCCATATACCTTAATCTCCTGACTTATTTCCATGTGACTTCTTTTTGTTTCAGCAAATGACAAAGGACTTGGAAACATATGGGTGGGATGACAGAAGAGGTCAAACAAAAATGAGGGAGCTGATTTCAACCATGCAAACATAGGAGTTAGAAAAATATTTCCACAAGTGGAATCACTAATTTGAATATGTATTAGGTGTAATGAATCTTTCCAGGTGGTAAGAGTGCTTTGTTAAAGAAATAAATAAATAGCTTCATTAGATAAATAAATAAATAGCTTTGAGGGAATAAAAAAAATTCTGCTTTTCTTGGAGGGGGTACCACCTTATATGTTATACTCATGCTGATACTATTTTAATGAACAAATAAAGGTGTCAAAATTAAAAAAATGAAAGAATCTAAGTATGGAACCAAATCTGGACATTAGTTCCTGCAGAAATAGAATGTTATTTATATATTTTTAACTTTTTAATTCAATCATGTTTCCTTTTAAGAAAAAGACAGAGAAAGACCAGGAGTGGAGACAATACAATGTGTGCTACAAGAGCCTTCATGAATAGAGGATTAGAATTATTTAATTAAGATCAATGAGGAGGTGTTTGAAAGTTGTTTCTCTTTTGTAAAAGAGAGGCTGTTAATGATCTGTCCAGGAAGAGGAAAGGGGGAGAGAAGCGAGCAGTCTGTAACATGGTGAACAGTGATGGAAACTAGTGACCCAAGGTGATGGAGTCAAAGTCAAAGAGCCGAAAGTAAATGAGCGATATGTAACCTCAGGAAAGAAAAAGAGGTTATAGATGGATTTTGAATTGGCCACAAACTGCCAATTGTGAGTCAAAATTCAATCTAGAAATTAAATTTGGACTAGGAAATATATATTTTTTATGCTTGTTTCAGCAGCATATATGCCAAAATAGGAAATATATGCTTTTGTTCTAGAGTTTTGGTAGAGAAACCGAACTGCTACTCAGTAGCAGAGTGTTTTTGTGCATTATTTGTTTCTCCTTATCAAATTGTTACATATATGGATGTGCATACCTTTCTCTTCAAATTGCTCTCTGTGAACAGAAACTTTGTTATTTGTTATCTGCATGACATAATTTAATGCCAAGAACATAGTTTAAGCACATATTTGTGATTTAATAAATAATTGATTTTTGCTAATGCACAAAAGTGGTTATAGCAGAAAGTGATGGTGTGATGCCTATTGATTTCTGTATCATGCCTGAGCCTTCATTTATTGATATGATATCGAGCAGCAGATCTATACTTAAATTAGAAGAAATCCATTTGGGAGAAAATATCTAAAAAGTAGGAAATGGAGGATGGTTTGGTGGCATAAACATGTCATTAGAAATGAAAATTTGAGATAAACTCATAAGTTATTTTCCCATTTTAAGCAATATCTTTGATTTAGATTGTATGTGAAGTCAAAGTTGGAAAAAATGGTGATTAAAAACACACTAACAGGGCTGAGCCCCGGTGGCGTAGTGGTTGCGCGCGGGACTGCGGCCCACTGGGACGGAGGTTCAATTCCAGCAGTGGGGCTGGGCCTCCTACTCCCACCACCGGAGAGCAGTGATGCCCACAAAAAACAAACAAACAAACAAACAAACAAACAAAAAACACTAACATCTCATTCATCTAGAATAATGTTACATCCTTTAAAATACACATTATAAATACTATCCTGTATGTCCTTTGGGGATGGCTTCTTTTGGTTGCGCTAATGAGGCAGGATGGGTATATAGTACACCTTGAATAATAACAAAGCATCAGCAAAGGGATGAGAGGGGATGGATGTCAAGTTACATAGAGGCCTCCAAGCACTCAGGAAACAACAGACAGCCAAGAGTCAATCTCCAGGATCGTCAAGAGAGGAGTCCTTTCTCTAGGATTCTAGTGTCATCCAACTGAATGCAAATTTCTAGCCTCCAAAGCTGAGGCAAAATACATTTCTGTTTGTCGAACCTTGATTTTTATTATTTCTGTTACAGCAGCACTAATTAACTAAAAAAAGTTTGACTACCTTATGTATTTTGGAAACATATCCTTTGAACTTTGTATACATACTGTACATGATACAAATATCTCCAGTAATATTTACTTACTGAGTTAATTCATTCAAATGAGTTTTTTGAATATCAAGTGAATTAATTTTTTTCTTTTTTCGTATGGGCATGGTAGTCTACAACAATGAATTTTAGAAAGACTAATGCTATCTCGAACTTTCCCACATGTACTATTTTATCACTAATCAGACTTTTCATGTAGCTATTGAATTGTGAAATCATTACATTTTTTTAGTTGAGTTTTAAGAAATATTCTGGAAAAATAGGTAAGCAGCACACCTCACCAAATTTTCCACATTCATAAGCACAGCAATATATATGTATATTTGCAAAATCAAAATAGATTAGTAGATATCCAATAAACCTATAAATTCAGTATGTAGAGCCATACTGTGTCATGCTATAAATTGTGGAGTTTATTCTTACTAAGGACAGTGCTGTGTGTGGAGAGTTGATATATTCTATAGACTTTTTGATACTATGGTCTTTTTTTCATTTGTTTCATTTTTAAAACAGTTTTATTGGCATTAAAGAAACATATAGTACATTCAATAGCCCAATCAAATTAAGAAGGGCTGGATCAGAATGTCAATAATCAATGTAAAAACATTTGCCTCTTACTTCTATTCATTCTTCTCTGCTCCCCCTTTAAACCCAACCTCCTTACCATATCCCTCAAGAAACACTTGCTAGTCATCTGGATTTCTTACAGGAAAGCATAAAAAATATATTAAACAACTTCCCCCAAACAGCAACAAAAACCCAAGCACAGCACCCTGCATGAGAGCAAGCCTATTCATATGCCTGGTTTGTTGTTCAGAAGGCATTCACTGAAGTCTGAATCATTTGTGGACTCTACTAATGTTTGGGGCTTCCACAGTCATGCATCTCACTGCCTTCCGGTCAATGCTGCCTTATAGCAACACCGTGCTTACATGAATAGAAAGCCCATTCTTTCTCCAGTAGAGCTCCTGGTGGTTTTGAACTGCTTCCAATGCAGATCACAGCTCCATGCATTATCAGTATACCACCAGGGCTACAGACCTTCATCCAAAGCCTTTTGTAAACTGGGTGATCACAATTTAAGTTCTTAAAACATTCCCACATTCAGGTTTGGGTTTTATTTTTATAATCCTTGAATGGTGCAGGCTGGTGTGTTTCTTTTGTGTGACCTTAGATGATGCCCAACTTAGATGACTGCTTTAAGATAGCCTTTAAGATGCCTGAGACTATTCTCTCTAAGAGCCAGGCACCACCTTGTTTCTTTGTCACACATTGCTATTGCACCTATAGCATCAGCAATCTCTTATTTTGGGTGAACCAAAGGCAGACCATCTAATAAGGACTAATTATTCTCAGGAGGGACTAGAATTAAGTGAGTTCAAAATCAATTTATATTTCTATGGTTTATATATGCCTCAGCTTCACCTTAAAGACATCATTTATTTTGTTAGAGAACACTCTCAGTCATCTTCCTAAGGTGTAAGATTGTTGTAACGATAGAGTCCTTAATTTGCCAATAGGAGAGAATTAGTATAGTAGAGAACAAGTGTTGAGGATATGAGATTAAGCAAGTAGAAGCTGGCTAGGAATTGCCATTGAGCACATGACCTGTTGACTTGTACACATTACCATCTGACACTATTTACACAAGCAATGGTGGTTGATGTCAGAGCAACTTTTTCAAGAACATCTATTCACCATTACAGGGACAAGTCCACTGGATCAATACATGGCATAATGAAGAGCAAGGATCATTAAAATACCAAGTGTAAGATAGTTCTGTGCTATCAATCATCGGGAACCCTTACGGCAAGGGATTGAGACCAAAATTCTGCCATTTCTATAACCTTGGAATAGCATTCATTTGGTTCTCAAACATTTGTGTCTGTGAAGATTTAAGGGAATCTTGAAATAATAGAGTCTAAGTTCCCAGCAATATATGTATATGATCAAGATCCTCAAAAACTGGATTAAAAACTAGGTCAAAAGTGTTCAATTATGAACGGAGTACCAGGCAGCTGCTCTCCTTGGTTTCTATGTAAGTATTTTTAAGTCCTCTAAGGGCAGTTGCTCTTTATACACCAAAAGAAATGTGACTCCTGACACGTCTGGGAAATCTCATGATATTTCCCTCGTGGAGTTGAGAAGCTATCTCCCCAGTTATTGGGAGTGAGTCTCAGAGATGATTGATCACGGACAAGAAAAGATGGCAGTGTCTGAGGAACCGGGGAAGAAGTCACACGGCTTTGCCCTGATGGAGCCAGACCTCTGAAGCTGGAGAGGCCACGTGGCCCTGCCAATGCAAAGTTGCTTCTCCCACCACTGCATGCTGTTGATGGAGTCTGAGCGCTGGAAGCGAGGAGCCATAGGGAGACCCCTGCCAGCACTGGGATTCTGCACCCACTGACCTGTGACTTTGTGAGTTGGAAGGAGACATTTATAGACTGGTATCAGGCATATGGACTTATATTGGACTTATGTCTTTGAACTGGACTGGGTTGGGATACTTTCTCAGTGTTCCATTCATTTTGTATATAAGCCCTCTCCTTATATCCATATGTGTGTCTATAAATTTGTTCCTCTAGTCTACCCAGAATAACACAGCAACTATTGAGGATAAAGCAGCATGCTGTGTTAAACGCATGAGACTAAGGAGAAAAAAAATCACTACCAGTGCCAATTGGAAATCTTTGTAGGCCAATTTCACATTAGCTGCTATATCTGGAAGGGTTTTTGCTTATATCCTTTTCTGGCTGTCAAAATGATCCACTGTAAAATTTATATTGGCTAGAGAGATTTGAGCATAAGAACCTCACAATTTACAGGGAAGCTTTTAGTGTGGGCAAATTCTACATAAAGTGAAAAAAAAGTGTTATTTGTAGAATACAAATTAGGGAAGAAAGGAAAACAGAGCAAATATATTTATATAAACAAAGGTTTATTGTATGTGTATGCACATGCACAGAGATCACAAATATCAAATATGAAACATAACTATTAAAACTGATTATAATAGTTTCAATTATTTAAATAAATGGAAATGGCTTGCATCACCTAATAATAGAAAAAGATTTTTTAACAATGCTAAATCCAACAATATTCCCTGTCATTTCTCACTATAAATGTGAATGAAGCAAAAAAAATGTGAATGGAGCTCCAGCTTATGAAAAAATCAATGTTGAGAAAAGTGTGTACTATCTAACATAATTTTTATAAGTAAAGAGGGATATATAAAATGTATATATCCTTTTTAGTTACAAATTCTATGATATAATTCCTCAGTTTTAATGACATCGATTTGCTTGCTAAATCAAGAATTCCAAGCACGTTCAAATAAAAATCAAGGACTACCGACTACAATTGGATTGCATCCCAGTCCAAAGAATTAAAAGTAACCCAACAACTGGACCACACACTACATGATGATAAATGAAGAAAACATCGAATCTGTCAAGGTTTCCGTTTTGCTTGGATCAACAATCAATATTCGCGAAACAGCATTCAGGAACTCTAATGAAGAATTGCATTGGGCACAGTTGCTCTACAATGCTTCTTTAACTTGTTGAAGAGTAAAGGATGTCAGTTGGGGGATGAAGATGCTCCTGAGAAAGCCATGGCATTTTCAGTGGCCTCATATACATGTGTTCACCTGACATTGACCAGTTGGTATATTTGTATTACGGTGCTGTGTGAAAAAAAATTGGAAGTATCACGAACTACCAAAAAGACAAATGCATCTATCTTGAAAGAAGTAGAGTCATAAATTTTGAGCCTTCATCTCAATTACTTTGAGCATGCTATGAAATGTCACCAAGAAAAAAACATCATAATTAATATGCTTGATAATGTAGACAGTCAACAAAAAAGAGGAATACACTTCAGATTGATGTAGTAGCTGCAGCAATGGGTTTACCCATCTCAAACAGTGTGAGCAGGGCTCAAGTCTGGACAGTGCTGTGAATAGAATAGCCATGGGCTGAAAACAAACTACATGACATTTGTCAACAACTGACAAGCACACTTGCAATTAAAAAGAAAAAACATGTAAGAATATTTTATGCACGTGTTACCTACATAACACGTATCACATTGTATAAAGGGCAGAGATAAAATATGGATCATCTTTAATACACTTTTATTAATAGCTACTTTTTAAAACTGGGTAAAAGTTTTGCCCAACTTAAAAATTAACACAAGACTCAATACTTATTTAAGAGAAAATGATAGAACCTAACATGTATTCTGCTAGAGACATAATCACATAGGAAAATATTATCATAAGTTATATGTACCTTAATTACTTTTTCTCTATATTCGTAAAATAAATACATTAAATGCAAAACATTTTGAAATCAATTAAATTTGATTGCATTATTATTCTAAGATAATTTTGTGGGTATGTGACACATGGCAGAGAAGCAATTATATTCTTTTATTCCCTCCTGTCATTGAGCCATGCTCAGCAAAGAAGGGAGGGAAAATAAGTGTGAGAAAACTAAAATCCCAGGTCCCTTTTGAATTGGAAGTGCAAATATGCACCAAGGATGGGAAAAATAATATTGTACTCTACACTAAAACAGTGAATATTCCTAAGATACAGATTGCACCTATAAAATGTTATTTTCCATTCACTGGAATCAAGGTCTTTTGGGGAAAAAAGCTAAATCTAGTTCTAGCTTAAGACATGAACACACTGAGACTGGAATGTTCTGCTATACTACATAGGAAATTGGATGAGCCTATTTGGGATAATTTTGTCATTGACTATGAATAATAATTTGAATAGATAAAATTGGAGAATGTTTGAAAAATTAGGTACTTTTTTATAGTTTAAAGGATGAATGGCTGGTCATGAATGCTTTATTTTGAAAACATGGAGTTAATGACGTAGAAGTGGAGTTACTCCTTCCATGAAGCCCCCTGTGGTGCTGTGGCAGAGGGGCTGCACCTTGGGTGTGCTCTGCAAGGTCAGTCATTGAAATCCAATTGCTGTTCTGAGGGGAAAAGAAAGGGCTTTCTACTCTTGTGAAGTGCTACAGTCCCTGAAGCCCACAGGGTGGTTCCACCCAGTCCTATAGAGCAGGAGGTCAAATTCAAAGAAAACACGGGCTATTTGGTGCAACAGGCAAGATTCATGTGGGCCTACATCACATTTATAAATTTTGTTAAATTTGTACTTGGATGTGAGAATTCGGGTATATGGATAGGGTAATTAAAACACTATATAATTGCTTTTATTTAAACTTTTCTCATATTTCATGTATTTATAAAACTAAAATTATTTTTAATCCAAACTTGCCAGTGCTTTCCTTTTCCTAGTTTTCACTTATCTCTCAAATTGTGACCAGAAAAGATAACAAAGTAACTGATAAAAAACTCACAAAATGTTTGATAGTCAACAGACTTAATGCACAGTCATAATGGCTTCCCTCAAAAATGTTAACTGGCGCAGATGCCAGGCATGATTCTTGCAGCAGAGTGCTCTTTTTAACCTTTTTGTTTACATTACGTGACACTGAGAGTGGCAGACCTATCGCTTCCAAACATTGCCAGAACAGAGTCAGCATATGTATACAAGTCCACAGGCTCCCAGGACAGGCACACGACCACTACACTTGTCTTCAGTAGTCAAAGGGTTAATAGGGGAATTGCGTATATGGTATTGCCTTAATCTCACTTATGTGCTGCTTTCTTCATAACAATTTTTTTTCATGTTTTGATTTTATTTCAAAGAATTGTGGGCCACGAAAAATTCCTTCGGGGGCCGCATGCGGCCTATGGGCTACCAGTGTGACAGCCCTGCTAGAGGGTCATGGTTAGCCAGGATTGACTAAATGACAAGTAAAGAGTTTTTTGTTTGGTTTTGGTTTTTGATTGTCGTGACAGGTAAGCTGTGAATTAATAACCACAAAGTCATAGATTCAACCTGCTCCATTGAGGAAAGTTGAGGCCATGTAGTCTGGTTATAATTGAAAGCCTGGGAAACGTTTCTAGGGTGGTTATAGGTAGGAATCAATATCATGACACACTGTTTTTTGTTTCATTTTTAACTCTTTCTATGGGTTCCTCAGATAAAGAATGAGAACGAAATACAGTGGTGTTGTCATCTTTTACGACCTTGGATGAATTAATGGATGTATGCATGGTTGTTAAGTTAATGGTTGTTAAGCTACACAAAAAGAAATAGCTAAACATTTTATGCTTTATGAAATTAGCATCCTTTGGGAAGCAATCTTATCTAAAATATTAAGCAACGTAGAAGATGCTTTCAGTAAGCAAGCTAGGGATGATCTCCTTAGCAATACCAGAGAAGATCCAGTAGGAAATATATCCTGCACATCCTGATAGCAAGAATTTTAATGTCGGGTTCAGTCAAACAAATTTCTTAAAATGACAGAACAGTAATGTCTGCTGACAGAATCCTTTTTACCATTGTGGGAGCATCCATGAACCACATGTTGCTCCTATTATATGGACACCTTATCATTTTAACTAGAGAGCCCTCATCTCAGCAGGGGTAAGTTTTTCTAGATGTGTTGAGATGGGGAAGACCACTTGGTTGTTGCCAAACAGAATTGTGCTAAGGTTACTCCAAACCAATGCACACTCAACACACTGATAAGCAAAACTTCCTGAAAATTCAAGTCAAAACAAACAGGGAGGTATGTATGTGGCAGAGAAGATCACATTTCTGTTGGTAGGAAAAGGGGAAGAAACAACCTCTTGATGGGAAAAATATAATGCTTAATAATACTTATATAGACCCTGAGGGGAGAATATTTCTAATTGGAAAAAAAATTGATCTTATTTCTATCTAGACCTTGAAGACCCAGACTCTACTGCGATAAAGCACTGGGACATTAGACGCTGTTATTTGAGGCACGTTTCATCCTTCACCAGGCACTTTAGAAGCACTCAATATACAAACAACTGATGAACTTGGCTTTGCTTCACACTGAAAGTAGCCCATGGAATTATGGCTAAGTTTTGCTAGAGTGGGAAGAGGCACATGACAACTAACCCAAGAGTATAGAACTGGGTATTGGCACACTCCATTTAGGATGTCTCACTTTGAAGGTGTCCAATGATTGGTGTTCCAGGAAGAGCACATACTTGCTATCTTAATGTCCTTCATGTTTTATTGTGGTGTTTATTTTGGTAAGCACGGTTCTGCCATTGTCAGTGTATTTGAAAGTTTTGCCATATCACCAATCCCCACTGTTTGTGGAAATAATGGCCAAGCACTTAAGAGTTTAATGGAATCAAGTCAACAATTCATGTATTTCATGTCTTAGCCAGCCAATCTCCTTTTATCGGCAGTGTTCAACATTCTATACTATTGGCAAATTTAGTGACACTACTAATACTATTAATAGAATCATTTTATTGCCCAGGGAGATGATTGATAATGAACTCTAATATAAAATAGAAATAATGTCTCTAAGATGAACCATATACATATATATGTGTAGTTATATATATATATATATATATATATCACTACATTCAAGCTCCAATCTAAGAACAATTAGCTCTTATGACATGGCCCTGCTTGATGCTTCACATCATGATGATCACTGCAAATATGGATGAGACAGCAAGATGTGATGAAACTAGATGGCACTAAACTATCAGAAAGAATAGCATCTGGGTCTTAAAGGTTTGTCTTCAAAGGAAAAAAAAAAACAGCCCACAGCATGAGATATCTTGTATGTTCATATGGAAGTAGAACACCAACCTGTGTGATCCAAGGGTTTTAAGTAATATAGTCCAAAACAAAAAGAAGGAATGATACTAGATTTTCACTTGGGAACATCTGCTTTGTAGCAGGCTATGGAATGACAGTGGAAGCCAAAATCCATTTGCAGGTCTACTCATTGAATAAGCGGCCTGTGAATATCCTCTGATGGTAACCGAGGGATTCCTGTTATTAGATTGACACTTTGTAAACTGATTTATGGCTGATGCAATTAGGTTAAAATATAATACCTTATCATTTGATTGCCCTTTTGACCCATTAAAATGCAGTTTTAGAGTTTTTTTTTCTTTTTAAGATGAGGGGATATACATGTGGATTAAGCTTCAGAGGAATAATAACCTTGCTGTCTTGCCAAGTGCATTGGAAAGTGGATGATGGCAGATGCAGCTAAGTTAGGATTTAATATCTTATCATGTGTATTCCCCTTTGATCCAATTTAAATTTGTTCTACTTTTTAATATTTTCTGCTTCCTTTTCAATTGAAGATATTCTCTGATTTATTTTGCTGTTAGATTTTTTGGTACTTATTTGTTTATCCATATATGAAATCTAGGATAGATAAATCTATAGAGACATTAATTAGATTAGTGGTTTCTGGGGAATATGGAAGGGATGATTGGGGGCATGGGTAGCAGAAAACAACATATACAACAAAAAGGAAAATGTTCTAAAATTTATTGTGCTGATAATTGTAAAGTTTCTTGATTTATTTGAACTGTTGATATGTGAATTATGGGTCAATATTTTTTAAATTAAATAAAATATTAAACCCAAAATCTGATCTTGCATCTAAAAAATCCTAATTACAGATGCACATATTAAATGCTAGTCATGTATAAAATCAACAAGCTCATGACTCTGGAAAAATCCACCAGCCTAACTCTGATTTCTTAAGTATATATGTTACCTGTAAAGAATGTTGGTTCATTTGTGAGTTAGGGTAGGTGTTTCCTAAACTAATATCATCAAGATTGACAGCTTGAACCCATAAGCTACTCCATGGGAGAATTATGAAGCTATCTCCTCTCACAGAGACACTGTTTTGTTTGAGTTGTGAGTTATGAGTGAGTTAGGTTTTGTATGAGTTAGAATTGACTCAGTGATGCTGGAATTGTCACAAAGAGGATATAAAGAGATGGAATTAAAAATAAGGCATACTTTAGGAACATATTAACTAATTATAATATGTGAAATTTGTTTAGATATTGAAATAGACTTGTTTAACCTTAAATCTATGATGGATATGAGATTATTAGAATAAATATTTGATAATTTTACATTCTTATATGTAACTTTTGTTGGAGTGACAGCATATTGTGGGTTCAGATACATTTTAAACTTTAATAATTTAGGAATAGTACCTACTGAAATAACTATTTGGTGAGACACATTCTGAAATCTGTTACAACTGAATAGGAAACCCACAGTCAGTGGTCCTTGACTCACCGTGACCCTGTACTGGGTTTCTGAGGCTGTGCATATTGACAGACTACAATGCCTCCTCTTTCTTTCCCTTTAGGAGTGGCTGGTAGGTTTAAACTGATAAGCTGCTAGCTCTCTTTAATGAACCAATGTGCTTATTGCTCCACCATGTCTTTTAGCTATTGTTGCTATTCCCGATTTTGTTTAGTTAATAGGTTATTTTTAAATGACTTTTTGATATTTATCAGCATCATCATTTACTTCAAATAATTGTTTTAAGTGAAATAATTACTTGTCAAGAGCCTACATCTTACTTCCACAATATTATTGTTCCACAATAACCTCACAAATTCATTGCAGATATATTGAAAAAAGATTTTTAAAATTCTCAGAATCATATGTGGGTAGGATGCAGATCAGTCCACAGTGATTTCGGGTTAGCCATGTGCTGGCACGCCAGTTGATCACATTCTCTGAGAAGCATTACCTCTGAAGGGAAGCGTATTGCTGAAATATGCATGTGAAGGAAAAAGATTAAATGTCTTGTTGTGAAGTTAATTTAATCACAGATCACAGAGCTTTGATATCTATCTCCTTTTCATTCTAAAAACATTACTGATCATTGAATCCAGGATTCGGTATGTCCCATATATTCCTTTCTAACACATCACATTATGTATTTGATAAATGTCTGTGTCCTTGCCTGTAAGTGTAAATTTTCTCAATATCCATTAGAAAAATCTAGCTCTCTCAGATATTTGCAAGGGAAGCCAGAATGAAATGATATTTTTTATACTTACAAAAAAATGCCTTCCATTCATTAACTGTCGGTCACCAAAGCTTAAGCTAATGGCAATCCTTTACTGACTTCTAAGATAAGGTATTGAAATATGATTTGCTTATTTAAATATAGTTAACAGAATCTTGTAGAATTCATGACCTATCTCTCAGCCCCACAATGACAATGAAAGTATTCTGATGCACACTGACTGGGAAGGACAAGAGGACAACTGCTCCGTCTGGTTTCTGAGACTGTGCAGCTGTGTGGGCACAGAGTCTCGTTGTTCTCCCAGTAAGCTTTGCACCGCTGATCTGTAGGGAACAGTACAGTGCTTAAGCCAATGAACCACGAGGATCCCTTCATTATAGGTTGGGTGTCTCTCGGCTCCTAGAAGATGTTGGATTTGAACTCATAGATTTGGCTCAATATTCAATCTTGGAATGTCTAAACTCTCTTCATACATGGTGCCGCTAATGCCTCTCTCATTTATTTCATGGTCCAAAATAACTATATTAGAGTTTCACAATGAAATGGCTACGTGCTTGTCTTAATTAGTTAAAATATTCGGTGACAACTCATAAAGTTCACTGCATACTTTAAGTACTGGTGTCTATAATTTGAGAAATGTTGGATAGGTAGAATGGGAAATTGGATCTTCAAACCTCTTTCAATGTTAAAAATTTATTTTTTAAAATAAGACAATGCAAACACAAAAACACAATTTTAATACTAATAATACAATTAGAATAAGAATATATTTAAAACAATGGTTTTCAATCATGTTCTTATATTCACATGTGTCTAAAAGTGCTTCCAAGAAAACCCTTAATATTAACTTTTGTCTGAAAGTTTTCAGGAAAATACACATTTACAAAAAGAATGCAGGGCTGAGCCCCAGTGGTGTAGTGGTTGTGTGCGGGATTGCAGCCCACATGATCGGCAGTTCAAATCCAGCAGCAGCTCTCCAGGAGCAAAGCTGGGCCTCCTACTCCCACCAGGGGGCAGTGATGCACCCCCAAAATAAAATAAAGAGAATACAAAGTATACTAAAAACACGTATAAATTAAATTACATACAAATTAAATATAAATTTATTTCCATTTATTTTACTGACAGAAATAAGAAAATGGCTTTGTGTATAGTCATCAGCAACTATGATGAGACTTTATCTATTGTATTTTAGACATTTTATCAGTGTCCCTAGAGAAACAATGGGAATTTTTGCACACTCCTTGGGGGAATGGAAATTTGTATAATCATTTTGAAAAACAAATTGGCATTAATTATAAAGATGAACATGTGTATACCCTATGGTTTGATGATCCTTTGCCTAGAAAAATCCTATTGCCTAGTGTCAAATTGGCCTGCTAACTTCAAGGTCAACAATTTACAATTATTAACCTTGACAAGAAAGATGAGACTTTCAACTTCCATAATCCACAGGTGCAATCCTATCAACTCAATAACAATATGTTTTGAATAGCTAATAATAAGAAAAAAAAACTACATGTAAATAGTCCTTCATTTTATACACCCCATTCTAAGGTTGCGGGAATAATACTATTCCACTAAACAGGGAAAAGTCAAATGTGCCTGGTTGATTAAGACAATTTCCCTCCATGGTAGAACATTCTTCAAACCATAAGTCCATACTCACATAGGTTTCCTGTCTAACATCATGCTATTTATACTGTTTCAGGTGGTGGTGATGTGGTGCAAATGGTTGACCACACAAACGCTATCCAAAAAGTGGATGGTGTGAAAGGGTTGTGTACCCAGAGGCACCCTGGAAGATAGCCCTCCTGAGCTGCTCCTTATAAAGCCTAGCCTTGAAGGCCCCGTGAAGCAGTTCTTCTGTGCACACCTGCACCAAACGCAAAATGAAATCCTATGCCTGGGCTGATTCTGCTTCAACCAAAAGAATACAGACCCACTGTCGGAGGGTTTCTGAGAAGGGAATTCCCTGTAGGAGCAGTATGTATACCAGTGAGCGGGGAGTCGTGAGCTGCTGACATATGGGGAACAGCCTGACGCCCATCCCATTGAACCTCAAGAAGCCCCATCCATATGGAACAATCACAATTTGTCATAGAGTAGAATGTAGACAGTAACAGCATGCTGTCTAAAATTTAATTAAAATTTTAAAATACCTTTTGCTTATAGTGGCCCAGGACTGATAAAATTAAATGTGGATCTTATCTAGAGGAAGTCCACTCCATCAACTAATTTCCAAAGGAAATTAGGAATGGATCTCTAGAGGAAGGGTCACATTTTCAGGTATAAAAGCTAGCTTTTAATCCATTTTCCCCTCTACTGTCTTTCAATGCCTAGTGACTCAGCAGTACGGGCTGACATGTTGAGGCTTTTAGGCACTCTCGAATTGGTTCTGACTGATAGTGAGCTTGTATAAAGCAAAGCACATCCCTGTGCCATCCTCTTTATCACGACCGAATTTGAGTCAACTGTTGTAGCTACTCTGTCACCCCAACTCATTCAGGGCCGTCAACTTTTCCACTGCTGCTCTGCTTTACTTTGGATTCTTCTCTCCTTATCCCATGTCCAAGTTTATGAGGTGATGTCATCTCAATTTTGCTTCCAAGGGCATTCTGACTCTATGTTTTCCAAGACTGTTCTGTTCTTTTTTTTTTCTGTTAGCCTATGGTATATTCAATAACTTTTATCAACATCTAATTCAAAGAATTGATTATTTTTTGGTCTTTTTTATTCACTATATAACTTTAGCATGCACATAAACCAACAGAAAATATCACGACTTGGGTCAGGTACACTTGAGTCTCAAAGGAATATCTTTCCTTTAGCATGCTATAGAGGTCTTTTGCAGCTGAACAAAATGCATAATTTGATTTGACTGCTGCTTCCAAGGGCATTGGTTGTGGTCTCGAGAAAAATAAAATCCTTGACAACTTCATTCTTTTCTTTGTTTATCATAACATTGCTTATTGGATAATGATGAGGATTTGTTATGTTGAATTTTATTGTAAAATCTATAGACACCTCTTTATATAGGTCTGCTTCCTCTAATTGCAGTGAATCTGTGTTAGGTAATGTTGCTTAATGCACTATTATCTGTACCTGTGAAAGAAGAGAGAGAGAAGAAAGAATTGCTACAGACAAGAGCAATGAACTCCTGTGAGGCGTGTTTTATGTGTGTGTGTGTGTGTGTGTGTGTGTGTGTATATATATATATATATATATATATTAGACATTTAAATATTTGTTGGTGGGCCTCTCTGTTCATGTTTATTAACTCTATCCCATTCCAAAAGCTTAGTGTAGAAGACAAAAAAGGTTGTTTATAAGAAGTGACTATCTCAGAAAATGACAGGGGCAGTTCTATCCTGCCCTATAAGATTACTGAGTCAGAATCCACTATGACAGTCAGGATTTCTTTCTTTTCTTTCTTTCTTTCTTTCTTTCTTTCTTTCTTTCTTTCTTTCTTCCTTCCTTCCTTCCTTCCTTTCTTTCTTTCTTTCTTTCTTTCTTTCTTTCTTTCTTTCTTTCTTTCTTTCTCTCTCTCTTTATTTATTTCTATAGCTTAAATGCTGTCTGCTGTACTACTACAGAATGTGAGCTCTGTTGTCCTGATGGTTAAGCAGAGCTATGCCCACCAAGGACATATGATCACCTCAGAAAATGACCAGAAGGAACCCTTTGAATAAGGTCAAAAGAAGTTTTTACTTTAGGTCATTTTATCCTTAGCCTTTCTCTCCATCCCTCCTGCCCTACTCTTGCTTTCTTTCTCAGTAAATCTCTTGAATAGGACTTGCCTTTTTGGGTTCCATTTCTAGGGAACTGGAAACAAGATGGTCACTCCAGGACAGAGGTTCTCAACCTGTGTGTCACCATCCCTTTGGGGGTTGATCAACCCTTTCACAGAGGTTGCCCAATTTATAACAGTAGTAAAATCACAGTGGTGAAGTAGCAACAAATATGATTTTGGGGTTGAGGTTCTCATCAACATGAGGAACTGCATGAAAAGATTGCAGCAATAGGACGGTTGGAGCCAGTGTTCTAAGAGAATTACTGTCATATGCTGAAGTTCAGATATTCTATTTCAAACCATCCTTTAAGTACTTGTCTACATTTAAAGAAATCTTTTTGCCACTCAATAAAAGAAAGCCACATGAATCAAATCAATTAGTGCCCCACTGTAGTATATTTTCTCAAGATGAAAAACCTCTTGAATATGTATATATATATATATATATATATACATAAGTATGTGATACAGACACAAATTAGGTATATACACATATCAACAGTAAAAAACATAATATGCTGCTATTTCATCCTTTTTCGTGATGAAATTACTTATATTAAAGTATGAAAAATAACAATTTTCAATAATGCAAAAAATTAGCAATGATTTTAATTAGCAATCATTATCAGTGTATGATAAACTAATTTATTGTTATGTGAAATAATAATATACAAAATAAGTAGTCTGGTAATTCTAAAGAAGGGTATCAGCATCCTATGTACAAACTAAGGTAGGGAGTGCAAGAGGGAATCTTTTTTTTATATAGTTTTCAAAGCTTTTGTGTTCAATAGAGATTTCTAACTTGATGAACTTTTCAGTTGACAGAGTTAGCATTTGTTTTTGCTTTATAATGAGACATTTCTACATGTATGCTTTCAAACTAATTATTAAGTAATTGAAGCTACTGAGTTATATTGCTAAAAGAGAATTTTTCAAACTCTCATTGGCACAATTATTGTAAAGAGGTCTTCCAAAAGTTTGCAAACAGATGAGTCTATTCAATTTATAAAAAATAAATTCTATTTGCTTACCTGACATGAATCGATCTTAAATTAAACACATTACAAGCACATATACACACTCATACCAGTGCCAATTTTTGTTGGAATGACATACTTCAGAGATTGCCATGAATTACTTGTTGGATTTATGGAGAGTTAATATTTCTTACCATGCTCTAGAAGCAAATGTCTAGCTTTCATGAAAATAATGATGTGATTTTATGGGAAAATCTGCATTCATTTTTAGTAATGAATCAAATGGAACTATAGTTTTTGATATCCTCATCAAGTTTTGTCATTGTGTCTATGAATTCTAGAAGGAATTATTATAAGGAGTTCTGTTAATAAGGGTCATAAAAGATCCATAGTCTTTGCAACTTTCTCACCAAAAGTACAATTATTAATCCCAATTCTGAGTATATGGGATGCCTCACTATAGGAATTTCTTATGACTAGGGATATAAAGAGGTGTACATGACTTTCTAAGATATAATTTACATTGGCTAGAAACATGGTATGAATTTACAATGCAGGGAATCCTATCTCAGAAATAAATCCCCAGATTACGCAATGGGCAATACTTTCTCAAAATGATAACTTACATTTTATTTATATTGCATTGCTGAACTTATTTATATCATAGTATGACTTACTAGCTTCAAGTAAAATAACCTTTAGAGATTATTTTAAAACCCTTTTATAATTAAAACCTTTTTTCATTGCAAGGTTTTACTGAGCTCATAATTCCTTACTACCTTCCATGTCTCTTTGTTGTTTTTTCTCCAGTGGGAGTAGATTAGGACTTGTATCTTTTAGTTCTATTAAATTCTTACTTGTCTTCTGGATTTTACATAGTTTTAAATTTATTGTAAGAATTAGTTTAAATATCAGAGTCCCATAATAAAATTTAAATAACTTCTGTAGCATACAATTTTATGAAACACATTTGAAAAAGTCTAGGTTTCTAAAACATCGATTGGTTGGCTTGAAATTTGCATAAATATTAATGCAGATATTTGGTTTTCCTCTTTTTCAAAAGTAATTTTGTGTTCCTTTGAACAATTCTGTAACACACTAAAGTGTTTGTTAAAGTTTCCACACATCAGCACTGTCTGTAGGCACTATCAGCATGCAGCTATCCATCATTAAATATTTTTACAAAACTCCTTTCTCAGAAAACACATAGGGAAATTGAATAAATATATATTTTCAACCTAGTATTTTGCCAGCATACAGAGCCCCTTATATTTATTGGTAACTACTTAATTTTGTAAACAGTATATATTCTATCTATATACAGTCTTTACAAAATCATATAATTATGAACTACTTAACTGTAGGAAGACTTTAAGGAAGAATTACTGTCACTTTGAAAACATTGCAGTAATCTTGGTGGGGAAAAAAGAGTCATGCAATAAACAATGAACTTAAATAAATTAGGGTGGGGTGGGGGATAAAAAAGAAATTAAATAAATTAAAAATAAAATAAAGAATAGTTAATGTGAACATTTCTCTTAATGACTTATAAATATAGGAATATGCAATCTTTTGTTTTTTATTTGAAAATTTTGGTTGGTATCTTGAACCATACAAACCTGGATCTTCCATAAGAAATATGAGTACATTACAAAGCTTAATATACTTCCTAAAAATAAAACTGAATGAAGACCATGATTCAGCGACAGTGTACAGCTGAAAAGAAAGTCAATTAAACAAGATGTCTTTTAAAAAGTCTTTAGCTAGACCAGGAGATGTACAGTGAAGTTGGAAACATGGGAAACTTAGGATAGATGATCCATCAAGACTAGTGATGGGAGTGGTAAAACCAGGAGGGTGGAGGGATGGAGGAATGGAGAGGGAGAGCCAACTTCAGGGATCTACACGTAGCCTCCTCTCTGGGGCA